>VKOC01019734.1:0-68777 GCA_009364415.1 Spea multiplicata | reverse complement strand
TATAATCAGGAAGAGTATGCCAGATGTTTAAAGCATACAAAGAGGCGTTATATTTAAAATATGTTAAAAATATTCTGTACTATTTAAAAAAAAAAAACTTATTAACATAACATAAACATTTCCTACAAGAAACTGTTAATGTTGGTATATGCGAATTTGCTCAGGATTTAAACTTTTCAATCTATACTATTTCGAAGCATCATGTAACGTCGGCATGTTTTCATTTCCCTGGCACAATGCTATAATTTAGGATTAGTAATAATTTAACATGTTTATATAATACACTACATGTCAGAACTTCCATTTTATTCCAATACCATTTTAGGATCTAATAAAGCTGCGCGTTTTTAAGAAGCGTTGCACAAAGTACGGTTAGAATTTGTTCACATACAAATGATGGGATTAAGCCTCACAAAAAGACAACAGCACACACCTATCTTTGTCATAAATGGTGAAAGACATGTCATCAGTCAGCACCACAAGAAAAAAAAAAAAATTTTGGTGAAAAATGCTAGCGGTCTGCTGTTGAAAGCTCAAGCTGTTTCCCAGATACAGCGCATTAACATAATCTTCACAATAATAACGGCTTACTGTGGGTTACAATGTGTACATGCAGCTGGAAGCATAGTATAATATCGTATATACGCGCTATACACAACGGGATATATTCACTGAACGGGAGTTTGCAAGTGAATTGAACACTGCAGCTCCTCTACTACACTATGCATTTAGCTTAATAAAAGGCCGACATGAACTATAAATTATACAGGGATCTACATTACCTCACCGGGGCTTGGTCCCTTATAATGCAGAGTGAAGTCAGAGAGTTGAATGTTCAACTCTCGCAAATTCATTTGTTAGTGAATATAGGTAGATAGATAGGTAGTTAGATAGGTAGGTAGATGGATAATCCCACATTTACAAGATTATTGTATCTGGACTGTCCAAATTAGACAATGTTTAACAATATTGCCTCACAATTGGAACCTTCATCTGAAGCATCTGAGGAAGGTCCTAAGAGGCTTATCCTCTAGGAACCGTGACCTCCAGGACTTTTGCTGCCACAGTCTAAATGTCCTAGAGGGCCAAACATACCTCATAATCCAAATACAGGCTAAAGGCAAGGGCAAGCAAAGTTCAATTAAGGTCAATGGACAATCTAAAGTTTAGGACAGGTGGAGTACTTTTGAGGTGGAAAATCCGGCTGACGTCAAAACTGAGTAAACAAAGCAGGAAAACGGCACGCCCATAGAGAAAACTGTCCCACTACATTGGGAGGAAAGGGTCGATTTTGTCAAGATTATATAGCAATTGAGAGGTGAAAGGCACCCACTATGTTGCAATGCCAGAAAGCATACAGAGTGATGTCCTGGGACAATAGACACTAAGACATGTGAGACAACATCCAGTGCCGAACTAAACAGGGAATCCCAGAGGTAATTCCAACTGGCCATCAAATATTTCATATTTTTAACTTTCTGTTTTCCAACATATGAATAAAAGTTTAGCACATATATTGTATACAGTTTCGACGCGTTAACAATTGGGACAAGTTATTTTAAGTAGTTCTATTTGATGTTTTAACTTGATTAGGACATTCCATGTATGATATAATTTAGCAATAGTTTAATTGTATCTTTTATATTATGTAAAATGTTCTAATGCTATAAACAATTCATTGGATAATTAAATGTCATCCATGGCACTGACAAATTCTCTTTGGAGGTGGTTTGACATTATTTTTAGTGGATAGCGCTCTTATTTATCAAAAAATCACATTTTTTGCTCAGATCTATTAGTTTGCAGTAGAATTCTCGTAGGTCTCTGTTTTTTTTGTTAGTGATAGACATAAGTCTGGTGCCAGCTGCCTATCTGGCATGAGTCCAGGTAGACCCATCATCCTGGATTTGACAGTACGGCATGTCACTGACTGCAGCAGTAAATATTTACACAAGTGTCTGAACATAGCCAGGGTCACTGTGCCTCTCCCTTTGAGACTCCACATCCGTAATATGTGGCAGGACCTGCTCCGCTGGGATAAAACATCTGTGTAATCAGCATGGGAAGAAAAATGTTCAAATTTATGTACGTGCAGCATCCACCCTCCTGCCTCTGAACACATTTGGTACTTGTTTTAAACAATCTCAATCCCTGATCTACCTGAATCACCCTGATTATTCATGGCCAGCAGTTGTACAAATTTATTTTCAGACGAAAAAAACCTCTCCTACTTATTGAAGGCACATTTATAGAACAGAGAACTAGCCAACAAACAAGTTGTTGTAATAGGAATTTATCCATACATGGATTGACTTTTCATGGCTAGGGGAATTGTAGCTAAAATTACAAGTAGTCAAACTTCTTAAACATGGCAGAAACCGCACTGGGAGTTTGTTTCAGAAAGATTAACCATAGAAACGGTGGGAAACTATCTCCAAATCCTACTCTTTGCTAATAGGACGATTTTGTTCAACTGCAGTTGGCTTCTGAAAACGTATCAACATTCAGATTAAGATCATCTGGGAGATCTAATGGGAGCCGGGAGATGGGAGACAGGGATGGGCTGGGAGAAAAGGGGTAGCTATTTGGGGACATAGCTAGCCGTGAATGGAATGGAAAAAGAGCAGAACAAGGAAGATGGTGGAGAACCCAAGGAGAAGGGAGCAAATGTAAACCCCAACTTTTGACAATATTGTAATGCATTCTGGGGACCCATATAAGATATTTAAAAATGATAAATCAACAATATTGATGTGAAAAAGATCCAACTAAAAGCAAAACATGGGATAAAAGACACTTTCCACCTGGCTTCATAAGTAATGTGTGGTCATATGGGTCACACATATAACCTCAACGCATGTCCTCAATTAATGGCTTTTAGAACAGCATGGTGCTTACTATTTTCAACTTCCCACTCCAAAAGATATTTCTTTAAAGACTGGTGTTGAACTCTCCCTTTCAATGTCTGAAGTACCTTGAGAAGTGCCAACACCAGCTTTTGAAAAAAAACAGCAATTTCTGTAGAATTGTACTGTTAAAATTGCATATGGATGTTTAAGATCACTCGCACATACTGGAAAACATCATTAGTTTTCAGCTTCCATTCTTCACAATTATGCACCTTGTGAATATGACTTCATTTTGTGCCTGACCTTTGAAGCATCTCTATAACAACACATAATAATGATGGCAACGTTCAGAACATGTACGGCAGACCTGCCAAATATGCTTATGTGGTAATTTATGCAAAAAAAGGTGTAGGGTTGTGCTAATTCAATATAATTGAAAAACTGCCCTGAGAGCCTATGTTGTTGTGTGTGCATATTGACAACTATTTTATCGAATATATTAATAGTCAAGTGGAAATATTATATTTATAACATTTTTTGTCCAGATGTACATAAAGTAAAATATATAAAAATATATATATATATTTGAACTCAACTTGAGAAAGGTACCAAAAACCATTGTGTCTTCCCTGATTCGTTTCAAATAACTTAGCAGTCTGAAACTCCAGTCCCCAAGGGCCGCAAAGAGGCCAGGAATTCTCTGTTTACTTAACTGAAAAGTAGTTTCATTAATTTTTAATTGAGATGCCTGGGATATCAATAATTGTGGTCTGTTTGCAGCCCTCAAGGCACAGAGTTGTCTACCACTGGAATAACCAGTAATAATTTGCTTTTTATGATAATTAGAACAGTATATTTTTTAACTGAAATTAGGCTTGACCAACAGAGACCAATTTAGACTCCACTTTTGAGATGGCTTGCAGACTCGTGACGCCTAATTTAGATGTGACTCATTGTATCATACACTGATTTACAGACATAGCTGGTTAATTTACCCTGTCCTGCGTTAAATTAATCTGTCCTGATAAGTAAATGACTTTCTTATTGGTTTAACCAGATATGGCACAGAAATCTTCGATTCATCACAATCATAAGGCTGGCTACATTTGTACATAACATTCAATTACTCAAATTATTTTTAGAGAGCATATGCTTTCTTTATAGACGTAACGCAGCTTGGAGAGTTGGGAGGTGGGTAAGGTTATTCGAAAGTCTGGTTTCTTTTATATTGGTCGCCGCATGTGGTTTGAGGTATGCTGTCGATTTAAGCTGTTCGGTTGACTAATGAGATCTGATAAACAGTGTGTTGACTTTCAGCTATTTTAGACGTTGTGTCTAGAATTTTAAAATTAATCCTTTTCTTGAAAAATAATTAACATGCCTGTTTAATAAAACTAGAGTGTGTTTTCACAATGCAATTTCAATGTAACCAAGGAGTGAAGAAACTTGTGGATACACAATGTCTTCCCTGTAGAGTTGCTCATTTACTTCCTACAGATTTGGAATTTGAGTGGTTCAGTTGAAGAATGTATAGGACTCCTCTGTTAAATATTTTGTAAACAAATTCTAACTTAGCTTAAGCCTGAAAACAAAAGTGTACATATCAAAAAAGTGTTACTAAAGTAATTAAAGATGTAAAAAAGAAGTGATAAGACAAAACCTGACAAAAATTAGACAATTCTGTTATTTGTGTTGACAAAAGAGGAACGACAACTACAATTGAGAATATCCTACAAAATGTCCACTTTACATTCAGATATGCAGTATGTGATTCCAGTACAGAGCAGTTTTTTTTTAAATGTAATCTTTCAATAAGGCTTTTAGGAAATTCTGTCAAAATGGGTATAAAATAAAGCATTGTCTTTGTTTGCTCTAAGACTTCTTCTTCTCTATACATCAACCACCATATTTGTATAACAGCAGAACACATTTCATTCTTGCAGCCTCCAAAACATTTTATCCGCTCAATGTCCCTTTAATTATCTTGACTTATCATGAACCGCAATAAAGCTAGAATGAAAGCTATGATAGAATTATTAATTACTGTTATTAGTATTATCAAATGTATATGCCCCATACATGATTATTAATGGAAGTCCCTTCATCTGAAAGGAAAAGTCTACGTAGACAGGCCAGAGGGTGTGAGGCTATTGGAGTGCGGGTTAAGAAAGGAATTATTATGTTCATCAAGCTGGTGTAATTAAATTGGTGAATTAGTTTAGGTTAAAATGAAAGGTTGAAGGCTATAGACAGAACACTAAAGTGTAATTGAGGTTATATGGGATCTACTTGGAAAACTGGGATTGGGTATCCAGTGTGTGCCTCAGGGATAAGAAAATATCAAGTGACAGGGATTACAAAAAATGTGTAGTTTTGAGGATAAAGGATAAAAACACATAATAACTCTATAAGCAGAATTGTTGAGTGTGCTAAATACACAGCTACCAGATCTCCACACATGATTCTACATACTTCACAAGTATTCACAATTCACACATAGTGTGCTTTATGAAGTCAATTTAAACACCAAACATGTCCCTAGCATTTATTTTGTTATGTCAATTGTGATCCCTAATGAAAGGGTGTAAATTTACACAAACTTCTTGGGATCCATTGATTGATATCAAAATAGTTTGGGATTTAGATAACATAGAATGTGTCGGCAGATAAGAACCATTTGGCCCACCTAGTCAGCCCATTAACAGGTCCAGCAATATTCTAGAAGCTAAAACAATTGTGAGATTAAGTGTGAATATTTCTATAGCACATCATTTGGCTTTTGTTTAACTGTAATTCAGAGTAATATTCCTTTATCAGTGATCACTGCTGTCAATTTGTAACACCTTGAGAGATATGTCTCAATCATTTGTGCTCAGCTGAAAAAAATCCCAGTGAGGTAGAGTAAAATGTAATGATTAACTGTGTTTCATGTTTTTGTGCAATACAGTATTTAAATCATATCATCAGAAATATTACTTCCATGGGGCAAGATGAGCAACTGCCCCAGGTTCTGCAAGGTGAGGGCACTTCTGAACTATCCATCGATAATGTATCTTGTGCTTCCCTCCACTTTCAGAAGTGGATTTGACATTAGAGCAGGACATAACCTCTGGCCTTGTCCCAGATGCCAGGACCCCTAGCTACTGCTCTGCATATTATATTTCATATATAAAATTATTGTTTGATGATGGCTCGTGTAATCTATTATTACTGTACCTCTCTTGGAGCCTCCGTTTGGATGAATTCCTCATAGATTTTCTTGGCCTTAACTGCAAGCTTGGCTGGGGACTTGATCTTTCTATACTCTTCACAAGCCATCCAGAACTCAATGTTCTCCTCACTGAATTCCGACTTCAGGAAGTTCTGGAAAGCGGAAAGTCCATCTGTACGATTGGGAAACATGACAAACAACATGTAAACATTGACAAAACAACATTAATGCATAATGATAACAACATGGAGAGTCATCATAGTTTGTAACATCTTCCAATCACATTTTGGTTGTTAATACTTTACGAAATGCCAACTCTTGGAGCAATATATTATAAAAAATATAAAATAAATTTATATTAAAAATATTAAAATTATATTTTAAAATTGCTGTAAGTAATATAAATTGTGTAGCTCACAGTAGTTCCTATCAAATATAACTCTATAATTAAAACAATGACATTGTACAAGCCTTTTCAAAGGCTTGGTTGAGTTTTACTGTACCTTTTAATGCATATGGACTCATATTCTCATTATTGTAAGCCACATGAAGATCTAAAATTAAAAGCAGCTGAAAGCCGTATTCGGCAATATTTTGATTAACGGAAACAAATGTAATGAGAAAGATGGAGATGCTGTCTTGATGATAAGAAAGAATACCCACATGGTGCCTTCCTGTATCAGGCGTGTAACACGTATCACCAATGCATCTTGTCTCATTCCGTCGACATTGTTTACTCTTTGTAGACATTTGTGTATGTTACAATAAGATGTCCCATAACCTCAAAAGATATGAGGCATCTGACTAGGGGGAAAAAATCCAAAGGATCCTATTGGGAACTATTTCCTATTTCTAAAAGGAAATTATTTCATAGCCTCAAACTTGCCCCCCCACTTATATGTGATTTTAATAAATGCATTAGTTATATAATGTATAAACAACATAGTGTGGGCTGTGTTTATTTGGAATGCAATGAAATGCAAAGGCACTTAATACTGCTAGTACATTTTTCTTAGTATTGAGTAAAATGTCTCCATGTATGACAAAATTTAATAATAAATTCATGAAAACTTTGTCGCTATGAAGTAACATATCAGTATGTCACTGGGTGTCCACAATATTATAATTATAACTGGCACTGTTTCCAGAACATATCTACAGCACTCGAGGGGGAACTATTTCAGAGCGTAACAATCTTCAATACTTTAAGAATAAAATTAATAAGCTATGACGCTGAAGGGCAAAGCCTTGTGAATACTTTATGATGAGCACTCTGGTCAGTCCTACATACATAAAAAAATGCAATCCCAGTTTTAAAATCTGCACAGATCAGGGTATTAAAACAATCAGCCAAACTTGGGGAATGTTTCTAGAAATACAAAGGGATGGGCAGAGTGTCAATGGGAAGGTTTGTGACGGCCCAAAGAACATCATTAATTTGTCCATCACAGACCCCTATAAATGTCCACCATGAGCAATTTTGGAGCCTACCCCTGGACAATACTATAACTACCATAGTTTTTCATCCTTGGATGTGTAGACCAGTGTTCCCAAACCAGTCCTCAAAGCATATTAATGAGAATGACATAGTCATTCGCAAATACTATTTCAAAAGGGAGGTTTAAAATACATGGACTGTTGGTATGACTTGAAGACCATGTTCAGAGCTGGCGGTCAAGTATTAGCTTATTACCTTTTATGTCAGATGCCTGTGAGTGATACAGACCTGATTAAATGGGTATAAATGTGGTTCTGGAAACAGCTCTTTAAAGGTAAACATGATGTATTTATCAGTTCTTTCCTTTAATCTGGTAATATGTGTAAATTGTAACAATACATTCCACATATATTTGACATTTTTGTCAGGTGTCTCCATTTTCTTTTTTTTCCATTTTTTTTTCCAATTTTTCTTTTCCAAGGCACAACAAAGGTTCACCAGCTCTAATTCAGGTTATTTTCCCAGGGTCTGGACAAAATGGTAATAGCTTTTGTTGGATAGTTTTTTCCTTCCTTAGTTGTGCTAAACTTTAATAACGGTTACTATTATTCTGCAATTAAGAGCTTATTTGCTTAACCATGAATTTTCGGGACAGTTGAGGGGAAATGGAAAATATTTGAGCTCCAAAATTTCAGGTTTACTCAGTATAATGCATACACAAATACTATATAGTTCTATAGAACTTGTCCTTCGCAACATATATTAAGATCAGTATTTTAGAATGTTTCAACTCACTTACAAATTTATGGATTAATAAATAGCCCTATCCCCTTACCTATTTCACTATCGGTGTATATGTATCTAATATAATGTTTTTTAAAAAGATTTTTGTTAATTAAATATTACAGTACAATTGTCATCAGTGTCCCTTCCCATCATTAACACAATGTAGTCAATATCAGAATACAAGTTGTCTCAACCACGGGATTATAGCATGTACATAGATAATTAAGGTTACTGAATACAATCCTTCTGTATGACTGCCATGGATGGGGCTGACAATAGATGGTGAGGCCATATGTCAGGGGTGTCCAACCTGCGGCCCTCCAGCTGCTGCAGGACAACATCTCCCATACTCCTCAGCCAGCCCCTTGGCTGAAAGAGCATTATGGGAGATGTAGTCCTGCAGCAGCTGGAGGGCCGCAGGTTGGACACCCCTGACATATGTAATAAAAGGAGGATAGGATGAGACCTGTGTTTAGAACATGTGCCTGCATTTAGCATATAAAAGTGATGAAAAGAGAGGCTTCTCACGTCCATGTGCTGCTGTGAAAGCAAATTCATGAAATGAGGAGAGTGGCTTCTGTTTATTTCTTTATAATATGGGGACCACCGATTCTGAAAACCACCGTGAATCAGATTTCATGGCTCTCTCCATGCTAATTTGGGAACCCTAAGCCGTAAAGATTTCAGATCAGGAAGGGGAAATGTCTTATGAATATTATCGAGATTTAGATAACTGTATACATCATAATTATGTTTGGTACCCATGTCTAAACATTCAGGATGAACACTCTTTAAAACAGCTATTAAGAATACTTTATTATTATTAAATACTAAAAAAATATACAGCTGACAATGACACCTATGTTATCTATTAGCAACCCTATTTTTTACAAAAACAAACATTTTTAATGTATTAAAGAGAGAGTTTACCGCCTTAGATAGAAATCCATAACCTACAAACTTTTCACTGGAAACTGATGAAATAGAATAGATTTTTGATAGCATAAATAAGAATTCTAGAATGTGTCCAATTATTACCTTGCCTCTCTGCACGGCCATGGCAAAGGATTTGTTACCGGGAAATAACTAACAATTGTGGAAGTTTGCAGTATAACTAACTGTGAATAGGAAAGGAGATTGCCTTCGCACCTTCAGTCCGCTGTCACGCATCGGTTATTAGAAAACATGGTTCTGGGTGTCATATTGGGATTTAAGTGGATGGGGCTTACTGTAATTACAAAAACTATTTGCCACTATGTGTAAAGCACAAGCGGATGTCAGTCACATACATTCACACCATGCTGCAGAGAATGCTTTACAGACAACCCAACAGTAATCATCGGCTGGAATCTCATATACCTGCTGAGCTACCCCCCTCATATGTTCCTGTTATACCCCCCATACCATAGCACCTGGTTTTACCCTCAGACTGGGCTCGCTTCCCCCTCTTCTTGTTTGGTTCCTGGCTCTTAAGCCAATATAATCTTTGTCTTGCGGACTAGTCAAACCCATTTACCTCCATTGGTGTGGACTGCATATTCCTCCTTGTGGTTCTGTATTTATTGGATATTCTTAAATGAGGCGGGGGGATACGTCAAAGTTGCCTAGGCGCAAAATGTCATTGTGGAACCCCTTTTAACCAGATATAGTGGGGTTGTCTAGGATTCTATAAACCAAACAGATTAAAATGTGAATATTGCTAGAGTGTTTTTTATTTATTTTTCTGTTGTTCTGTATGTTGTAAGCCATCTGCTTGAAATACCTACAATAAACCTTGGTATATATAAAAGAATAGTACCATTTGAAGCACCAGGTGTGGTGGACTGGTGATGACGATGCCACGCTCTATGTTTTAATGTTGCTGGGCATATCCAGCCGGTAGCAGCACACTAGATCAGCCTGCCACTGGAGCGGGTGAATGGGTAGTGCTGATGGCCACCAGCCCACTGTGCATTTGCTCGGTGTGCCAGCTGGCCAGTCCAGCCATGCACACCGGGCATTGTTTTAAGACATGAATGGATGACGTATAGATCTCCAGCTATTGTTCTACATAAACCCACATCATCCTCAGTCTACAATATCCTAAAGCTGCAATATGTTTGTCTTTTGTTTCAGTTTTCCATTGCAGAGCCTTGGTAAAGGACAGGCTTACAGTTTAATGTATATAATGGATCACTACAGATGTATGGAAACACCATTGTTTACTCTGTAATATATATTCTCCAAGCACTAAGAAAAAAATCATTTAAAAAGATATGTATTCTCAGATTATTACAGGGTTTTATTTCACAAAAAAAGCAGGTAACTTGATACGGTGATGTTTTCTAGATTAACCACCTCTATTTAATGTGTCTTGGCTGTGATGGGATCCCACAACCACTGCCATTTAAATTGTGAGGGAATGTCCTGTGGTGATATACTTGCCATTAAATCAGCAGGGAAAAAAAACTTTAAAGAAAGTGCTGGTCCTACGAACCAAAGTATGCTGTAAATTAGGCTGAAACTCCTGTCTATGTCAAAAACGGTTTCCTGGGAAACAAGAAATGCCTGCGCCAGAAGCGTCGGGGTTCACAAAATTTGCTGAAATGGACGAGTTAAGGCCCCCTGAGGTCGATGGATGTTCTAGCACGCACATTCTATGTTACCATGGTAACTAAGATCTCCCTTAAATCTGAAAAAAAGTCTAATTGACAAAAACAATTACAAATAAAAACAAATATATCTACAACAAACAGCCACTACGTGTGAGTTTGTAAAAACACTGGCCAATGTCTATCATCACCAGTAAATTGCACATCCATGACTTTGTTTAACTATATCACAGTTTTGTAACACTTTGTGTAATTTTGAATATGTTGGATGAATTGCAAATTTTGAGCTGATTCAATTAGGATAAATGAATAAACATATGTTAAAAAAAAGAATTTTTGGTAGCGAAGATTACAGATTGTTATTCATACTATAAAAAAGTGGATAAAATAACAGATGGTTTACTTTTACGTACATACTGAATGCAGTATGTTCTCTGTCAAGTGAGAAGCACAGCGTGGAGGGCTTCAGACTGAGTCACAAAAAATTACAAATGAGGGGGACTTTGCGCTATCCTCCTAAACCTTTCCAGGAACTCAAACCAGGACAGGGTCATCCCAGCCCAAAGGACAGGAAGGTCGGGCTTTTCCAGCAAGAGACAAATTCTGCTTGTGGGAAAAGAAGAAGCATCTGAAGGGTCAACGGCATAGAGGAGTGCGATGCTAAGCTTGCGGCGAGGGGATGCAGACAGGATGCAAAAGCAGCGGATCCGAAACAAGACGAGAAGGAGACTCACAGCTGTTCTGAAGCAGTTTCTCCAGAGAATCTTTCCATTGCGAGCTCTCTTCTGCCGACGGTCTAAAAAAACACAGATAATATCTCAATCAGAAGATAAGCATTATAATCAAATATAATATTATATAATATAATAATATATTGAATATTGAATATTATTATAATATACATAAGTAACACATCCACGATACTCCATATGATATATACCATTAGTAGTAATCAAATGGAAAACATACTCTGCCTACCTCATTCAGGATGCCTATTACGGTGATATACATTATACGGAATTATACAGTGAGTTCAGATTTCTTTTCTGCATTGTATATGGAGAAATGTGTGAATTACTTTGCTGGGTCAGACACGCAGGGTTAAAAAAACCTATTATAGGTTGATCTGTTTATCATGAATAAAGGCTGTTAGTTCCATTTATACATGTCTTCATGTACCAAGCATGATTTTTGTTTTTTTTACATTTTTGTATACGTTTTGTGCTAAATTTGAATGCTAAACATTTACGGTACATTTTGCATCTTTCTAGAGAAGTTACTGTCTCTTTAAGTGTTTGAGTGAACAATGACATGAAGGGACCGTACATCTTCAACACTGAGCCACCAGACCCACTCTGGATGTCACATTATGAGGGGAAACGGCTCCTGAGCAGATCCAGGCACTCTCGCACTAGCCTCGGGTCTCGCTTTTCAATGACAAGAACAAAGCGGCTTGTACTTTGGGATATTTTACAGTTGCGTAGTAATTGGTCCTCAATTAGATTATGGAGGTTTCTGTATCACAATATTCCGCAGAGCCCTGTTACTTATTGAGCTGATTAGAGCAATGAAAGGAATACAGACATCATACAGGACACCTGCATGTTCCTAAGAGGCTACGGGCCCTAATAACAGTCAAATGTGCAATAATAGGCAAAATATATATTACCGTTTAAACTTTTGGGGTCACTGAGCTGTTTTCTTGGAAAACAAGGACATTGCTAGCAGTGCTAACAAAATTACAATAGAGTTTTCTAATGAATTAGCCTTTTAAACATTTTAAACTTGGATTTGTTAACACAATGTGACCCCAAAACTTTTAACGGTACTGTAGTATATATATAGAATTATAAATTATAAGAATTATATGTTTTTGTTAAATGGCAGGGCAGGAAATAGGAGCAATTTTAGACTTGTTGATCTAGGGAAAGAAATAAAGGAATTAGTTTGTTTTTGGGGGGGGGACATTTTTCAAAGCAAATAAGGAATGCAGGACAAAGTAAAAATCAAGTCACGGAGATAGCATGAAAACGGAGTGATGAACTCAACAAGCTGGCCACCAGAAAATATTCAGAAGAATATTCTGTGAATTATAATTATTTTAGAAGAAATCATGGTCGGAGATATATTTTGTAATATACAATAACAACAATTCATTACACCAACACTTACTTGGTAGCCTTTATTTGTTTTTCAGGCTTTTCAGGGTAGGGGATGATCAAGTCAATGGAAGTATCTGGCTTCTGGAGGAGGGTCCCAAGTTTGGTCTTTATCTCCTTGGCTCTAAAGAATAATAAATAGATAATTATGCATATTTGCAGATAACGTCAGATGAGAAAACCTGCTGGTAACATAACTTGTGAATAGGTTTTACAAGTTTTAAAGTAAAAACAAGTATTTTATGCATGCTTGTATTTTTTGTTTGGTTTTTGTTGTTTTTGTTTGGGTTATGTCCAAACCAGATATAAGAAACGTGGGTATGTTTGCTATGTCCATCTTATTTACCAAAATAAAGCAAACGTGTAAACAATATTAAAATAATAAAGGTGGGTGAATAGGTGTATTTTTTCATGTTGCCCCTATAAGAGATTATAGGAGAATAAGACTTAGTCTACATATACTAATACGCAACTTTGGCTCTTTATAGGCACACTTTATAAAAAACAGGAAATATCGTACAGATGTAACCTTTTCTTGCAATTTTTGTTCTATATTTGTATTTTATAGATGTGCCTATTACATTAAACTATTTTTGTAAACTCTACCATAAAAAAATAAGTTATTATTATGAAAAGTAACTTTTAAAAGCTTCCCTTTTAACACTACAATGACTAATATAATTAAAAAGTGATCACGAAAAATTGAGATTAATAAATAAATCATCTCATCACCTATATAATGTCTGGGCATTTGGTTATCTCAAATGAAAAATAAATATATATATATTTTTTTTTTTTAATGTAATAGGATATCATTTTAAGCGCTACGTAAAACTAGAAATTAGATCAAGGACCACTTGGCTTATAAACAAAATATATAACGTAAGCATTATTCCCTAACACAAAACAATAGGACAATGTAATATAATAACAAACAAGATGGGAGGGACAAGACATAAAGGCAGGAACCACAATTTTACTAGGTGGGCAATCCCAGAAAGAACAAAGGGTCAGACTGTCATCATTCAAATCTTGATAAGACAAGATATGACAGCACACAATGGTAGTGGAACGTAATGTACTTCACGTCTCAAATGATACTTTCGGATATACCGATACAAATATGTGGCTGAACAATACATAAGTACTCAAGTACTGGTAAGGCAAAAAAATTATATGGGGCAAAAGGGGCAGCTGCCCTAGGTGACGCCAGATAAGTACACACTTTAGGGTCCCAGCATCTCCGGCTTCTCAAAAAGGTTGTGACATCAGCCCAGGGCTCAGCCTCTGACATTGCTCCAGGCACCAAGCCTTGCCCCAGACACGTACATTAATGATACATATAAATTGTAAGGATTTATAGATACATCTCATTTTCTGCAACTTGCAGGAAGAAATGGAAAATACTGTAAATGTGGCTTCTATAAGAGAAGAACGTTAGTTAAAAAGTTTAAGGGCTCATTAACTAACTACACTTTCTCGTAAATTACATTTCTAAAAGCAGCCGATTCCCTAAGCTCAGTTCGCATGCAGTCAAATTTTATTCCTGCTAATTTGAGAAATTATTCCATCGGAATAAATAGAGACATCATCATCTCTTTGTGCATTGTGCCTTTGAATATGTTTCACCTTGGGACATCATATCACACCTTTTAATATTAAAGGGTTGCCATGAACATATTATGCATTATTTATGTACCATTTTTTCTTTTGGAAAGATGTTGGCGGTGCTGCCTTTGTTTACCATGCAAGCAGTTTGGACACAAGCTTTCTATAAATTGCAATGTTTGTCAACATAGACCATTGGTCCCTGATCATTCGAAATAGTCTATCACATTCAGATAACCTTATCCTCAGAGGAAAAGAAACAAAGCATGATACAAACAGTGTCATGCAGCCCTTTATTACAATATCTATGTGTCCACGAATGTGTAGAACACTGACAAAGTTGTCTCCTGATGTTCTTCACAAACAGTAATGCTTGCAGCTATGCATCCTGTAATCCCTTATGTTACATACTGTATGATCACACATAGGAACCCCATGAGTCCCCCTGGTTAATCAATCTCTTCTGATCAAGCATGTGCAATATACATACAGTTAGAAACAACACAACAAAAGTTGTAACACATAGTATGCAAATATACAATAGTCCCTAGCATTTTTTTTTTTTAAGAAGAGGGACAGACAAAATATCCACAGCTGAATGTCGGCTTTTCCCATGCCTGTTGTACACCAAGCTATGTGTCAGCTGCGGTCCATGGTACTGCAATGCAGATGTTGACACTGCTAAGTTTGTAATGTTAATTCTCATATCATTAAGTAGCCCCTAGAGTACTGCCTGGAAACGTAGCCAATGGCACTTTACCAGAAACCTCTGCTAGTCTCTATCATCAGTCTTAGAACCGTTTCATTCCTTTCCTGGGTTAAACTATTCTATTCTACTTGTATTTATTCCAAAATCATATTCCTGATATCTCACATCTTTTCTGGAGAATTGAACTTTCGCCCATAAAATATCCATTAGAGTTAGGTATGCTATTGAGATTTATCCCAGGGGCGGGCTGGACAAAAATTGTTCCAAGCTGAACTGGGCCAATCCGGGTCAGACAAGCACTTTGTGAACAATTTTGCACAAAAATGTACACAAAATATCACACAACTGCCTGTGATGGCAACCTACAGATGAGTTTACTAGAACAAAATGAACTAAGTTACTATATACAGCACTGCATTTAATGATGAAAGACAAATATTTATTTTTCCACAAGCCTTCCCCCTTAACACAATATCTGTGCTACAGAGGTGGTGATCTGACATTGCAACATGAATGATACTTTCAGAATAAGTGTTATGACTTTAGGGAATTCAAATTAAATCTAGTCCTATGTTCAGCATTCCCAAGTAATAAGCTGTGTTTTTAAAACATTTACCTGATTATTTAAATTATACCTTTCCTGTTTTTCTAAAGCAGGAACAGCCTACCCTAAGTGGAAATGGACTCCACTCACTGCCATATTTGCTTTCCCACCCCGGTGGTGTCCGTATAGCATTAAAAGCCTACATTATACTAGCGGAATATAGAAAGGGGCGCGCACAACCTAAAAAGCAGAAAAGGCATTCACATTCAGATTCCTGGGTCGCTGCTAGAATAATAATGACCAATAAATACACAAAACAAAGCAAGAAATCAGTGCATACCCAATGAATACTTTTTCAATCTAAGGCATAAATATTGGGGTTTCCGTCACACTATATGGCCACATATTGCTTAGCCGTCCCCCCGTCAAAGTACCCCAAGTTTGGTGATTCCCACTGATTCAGCTCCTTGGTAAACAATATAGCCTCATAAAATTAAACAAGACTCGTCAAACTTGGGGTACTTTGGGGTAATGATAGGATGACCACATTGGCCATGTTTTCCAGGACACATATCATTTTAACATATTGCTAGCCAGCCCAGATAAAATGCTGCCCTGTACTATGGGGATGGATAACTGACTAAATCATTCTCTTCCATAAGTCTATACATCCCACATACTGCAGGGCAACATCTGGGCTGGTCAGAAATATGTAAAAATGATATGTGTCCTGGAAAACATGGCCGATGTGGTCATCCTAGGTAGTGGGGTAGTTTTTTCTTGGGTTGTTGTGAATGTGGAGGATTGGGTGGATTGGGTGGAGTGGATGGGGTGGAGTGGATGGGTGGATGGTGGGTTATGGATGGGTCACGTGATGGGTGGGCTGGAGGGGGTGGATGGGTGTGGATAGGGATGCATGGTCGTGGGGGGATAGGGTGGATGGGGTGGTTAGATTGGGTGGATGGGTTGGGTGGATGGGTTTGGCTGGATGAGTTGGGTGGATGGATAGAGATGGGATTGGGTGGATGGGTTGGTGGAGGGTGGCGTGGATTGGCTACGGGCATGGGATTGGGTGGATTGTGTGGATGGGGTGGTGGATGGGGTTGGATTGGTGAGGTGGATGGGGTGGATGGGGTGGGTGGATGGGTTGGGTGATTTGGTGGATGGGTTGGGTTGGATTGCTGGTGGATGGGTAGGGTGGATGGCGTTGGTGGATTGGGGTGGGTGGATTGGGTGGATGGGTTGGGTGGATTGGGTGGATGGGGTGGGTGGATCTCCATCCCACCTCTCCAGTTGGCAAGGGATTAACTTTGTTTTTCATGAGCATGTGATGTTTTAAGTAGTATAACAGAGATTTACAAAAGTAAGTCTCTTCAATATAAAGAATATATATATATATATTAAGATTAGCATCCTTTCACATTAAATGTGACATCAGTTCTACAAGTGTATTTTAAAAATGAATAGTAACACAAGCTTAAATATCTAGTAACTTACAGTAGATAGCAAAAATGTATTTTTTAGTACCGGTATCTAATTATTATTGTTTGCCATTTTTCTGGACAAATACCACAGAGGCGTGAGGGTGGTATTTTGAGGCTGGAAATGTCAAACAAGGTAATGTGTTCTCCATCAGCTGCATTCAGGGACTGAATGATATAAACATCTCAAGACCATGTATTAACGTCACTTCCAGCTCTCTGACATTAAGCGTTAGCAACAAGAGAGAATTTGTACGAGCGTGCCATTTCTAATGATTTCAACTCGCTCCCAGACATTCTCACGCAGGTTCTACCGAAACGCTTCAACATAACAAAAAAAAAAGCACCCCCAGAAATTGTAAAATGAATTAGAAAGCTAAAAACAAAGGAACAGACGTTTCCATAATTGGAGCTGTATCTGCTCACACTACTTGCTATTTTTGGAAATGCTGATGTTTATTTATTCAGGGACCGCTGTAAAGTAAGTCATACCACTGGTCTGAAAACACGCAGATAACTTGGTTTTCGTTTTTCGTATTTATTTTGCAGACATAAAATATTTATCAAATTAAGGGGAGAACGTTAACAGAGATGACAGAAGGTGAGACTTTATTGCAGATCTGACAAGTTAGTTGCATTAGGAGAGGCCTGACAGAGAATGGGGGCCATTAAAAGTGTATTAGAATGGGGGATGGCATTGGTGGTCAGAAAGAAGATGAGACGGTATTGACTTCAGATGGTATATTGTAGCGCTGTGGACCATTTGGTTGGTTTAGCCTGTCCCTGTTTCCTGATGTAAAGACGCGGACGCAGACCTTAATCAGTCCTTGGTCACACCTTAGATTCAAGATAGCTTTATGCCTATGCCATCCATGTTTAAATTCTTTCTCTCTACCCCACCTGTTGTGAGGATGTTTCACTTATCTACCACCTCCTCAGAAAGGTTAAACATTATTGTGATTTATCTAAGCTTCTGATGCTCTACTCTTAGATCATAACCTTTAGTTTTAGCTTTTCTCCTCTTTTGAAATGAACATCTCTCCTGTACATTGTTAAATCATTTAAATGTTTCTATCACAGCTCCTCTCTCTTTTGTCCTCCAAATGATATATATTGAGATCCCTTGGTCTTTCTTAATATTTTTTTTTATCCTGCAAAGCATTCACTATGTTAGTACCCTTTTCTGAGCTCTCTCTAAAATGCCAAGAATTGATCCCCAGAGTAAGGAAAGAGATTGAGCACAAGGCACAGTGTGGACACTGGCAACCAGACATGAATCCCCCATGCCAATATTAGAAAAATGTACAAAAATTGATCCCCAAGAATAAGGAAGGACATTGAGGCGCAGGGCCAGGAAAGGCACTGGCAGCCAGACACATCCAGCCACAAGACTGATCCCCCACCACCTAATTAGAAAAAAAGAACAAGAAAGTAAGGAAGGGCATTGAGGCGCAGAGGCAGGGCACCGGACAGGCACTGGAAGGAAGACCCACCCACCCCCCACTTTAGAATAAAGAACACAAACTGATCTCCCAGATTAAGGAAGTACATTGAGATGCAGAGGCAGGGTACAGGGCAGGCCCTGGCAGACAGATACATCCTGAATGTACATGATTGCACAGGACTAAATTTCCCCTAATATTAGAAAAAAAGAACACTTGATTCCCTAGAGTAAGGAAGGGCAGGACACAGGACAGACGCTGCTATACAGACACAATCCAGATGCTTGGGCAGGACTGAATTTCCCCAATATTCAAAAAAATGATCCCTCCGAGTAAGGAAGGAGATTTGGGCTGCAGCAGCAGAAGCCATGCGGGGCAAGCTTGTGTAGCAAAGGCATCCAACTACGTGCAACAGGACTGAATCTTCCCAATACTAGGAGAAATTAAAATAATGGTCACCCAGAGCACGGAAGGAGACAGAGTAGCAATAGCAGCATTATTAAAGCAGGTGGCTTACACCTTGCAGTGTGCCCATCTCCCACACTTTCAGTCTAGTTATTACTGTAATTCAGGGAATGTTGAGGAACATAAATTTGGGCATTGTTCAGCAATGGCGCCTACTGTATAGAGGAAATCCTAAGCGGAATTGACACTTTTTAAAACATTATTTTAGTATAGTTTTTATATGCTAGCACCCATAATTATTATTTTGTGTGTATTTCTACAATTTCAAAAGAAACCCCTTCTCCTGAAAAAAAGGATGTCTAATTTATATGGGTACATCAAACAAGGGGAATCTTGATTAAACCAACATACGATGAAAATGCCCAAAAATATGGTAGTAAGGGTATTAAAAACCCTCCGTATTCCCCATTTTTTTTCCTCCAAGCTATACATATTGCATGCAAACCATTCTTCAATTAGCCCTCCTCTGAACTCTCTCCAAATGTCAATATCCTTGTGGAAATGGGGTCTCTAGAACTGTACTCAATACCAGAGATCTGTAAAGTGGCAGAACCACTACTTAATGTGACATCAACTTAGATATCACATGGAGGAAAGCATGGCATGTGTAGAGAAGGTGGTATATTGTGAGTTTACCTAAGAATTATTAGTTGTACAGACATAAAAATTGTCATTAACCACAGTTTATGGAACAAGCAACACCCCCATGAAAACCTGAGTACAGCATTCAAACGGACTTCAACAATGTGATTTGTATTATGAGCAAATATGTTTTATTTTCATCCTAAGTAACTGTTTAGCTCCAAGGAATTCTATAGCGCTATGCATAGTGAATAAAAGGTCATTACAAAATTACAAAAAGACCGATCAAAATAATTGATTGTAAGGTTACTGTCCACAAGTACACAATTAATAGGGAAGTGGTATACTTTTTACAAAGTGCAGGTAATTAAAGTAAATGTAGATACTTTTGGGTCACTTTGGTAAAGCAGTGATTTATCGTTTGTTTTGCTGATAGGAAAAACATTGAATAGTTGGTTTAAGTAACATCAAAATTATGCATTCTTTTACAATCTAAAGATTTGGGACATGGACCCTGGATTGTAGTAAAAACATGTTTGGTTGGATCTCACCGCACTGGTGAAGTCTCATATTGTAACAGAAGGTAGTTCCAATCACTTATCTCTGGGGAGGTCCATACCTCACACAGATTCCCCTTTAAGTTGTTTGCTTTTGCGTGATTTAATTCTAGTGCTTGTTTGAAAGTTTCCAAACATCATCCCTATGGTGTATTTCCACTTTGACAACTCGTGAAGGATATTATTCATTTTAAAAAAGGAAGTTTCATAAATGTTTAAATACAATTTAAACATCCCTCATCCCAAGCACCAAATTCCCTTATGTGACTTTTCCGCCCGTTCATTAATGAATTGTATCATTATCTCTCAATAGCCCATATATCTATTCATAAATTAAATACTTGGGTCATCTGTAAATCGTTGTAGTTGATAGGATGGCTTTCCCAGTATGGCCCTAATGGTTAAAGGCCAGCGGCCACTAAATGATGTATGCCCAGCCACCGGCTGGATACATAGCACAATGATGGACCCAATCTTCAGATTAAATGACTAAGTATGCGATGCCAGTGGCTACTGGCCCACCAAGCATGTGCCCGGTTTTCTTGATGGCCAGCCCTGGTGGTCCATCTAAGAATTCGGGAGGGCTCTCGCTTACATTTACAAGGCCCATATATCTTTTTTATAGCTTGACCAAGCATGGATACATATTCCTGACATTACTGGAAAAAATACACAGGTACCCAGGCCAGTTTAGCTCTGTATTTATAAACTTTAAACATTATTTGGATTTCTTTGATAATTACAGGGCCACCACTTTCCTCCACATAACCCATCCTTAGTTTTCCTAAACAGTTTCTTAAAGAATCTGTCAATTACCTCTTTTGTGAGCAGCGTGAAGGAATTGGGCACATATTTGCGTATCTTTCCAATAATGTAAGCAATGCTTACCCTTTGAGGTCAGGATGGGCTGAGAAGACACAATGGACTGGCAGCGAATACGCTAAACAATGCTTCCTTTATGGCTGTGCCACCAAGTCTGTACATTGCAGTACAGGAAGCACACTGATCAAAAGCTTCTTAGCTTGAAAATTTCCTAAATTCCACCAAGTACTCCCTGAGCAATAACAAGAACAGGAAAATCTGCTGACTTGTAGTTAACATTTGATGGGTAACAAATCTCACGGCAGCGGCTGTGGAACACAACTCCTTTCATTCCCAGCCAGATGAAGGTCCAATGGTTGCTGACAATTGGAAAATACCAGTTAATGAACACATGATCAAGGAAGTTAAAATAGCTTGAGTATATATTGAGTATTCTATATTGCAAGCATCTTTTTTTCATTTCAGAAAAGTGAATTAACTAGTTAAATTAATACGTTTCTATTGACTGTACATGCTATGTTCTCATCCATGTTGATCTAGATGGAAAAAAAAGCTCAGATGACGTTATATGGTGCCTCTACCTACATCACATGAGTGGCTTTGGGATGCAACAAAACACATTGAAATAAAGACATCATGGTACAGTTCTACGGGCATTTATTAATTTGTCATCATAAGATTACATACAATAACAATAACCTGACACTGGCCAAGATTAGTGGCATCGGGCAATTAGGGTTGATTGAGAATAATGTGGATTGTATACCGCGGGAGTGCCAGAATACTAAATTAATTCAGTGTAAATACGTGTCATTAATACTAATAAAAATAGTAGACTGATTCATTTTTTTGCTGGAAGCTATAATGAGAGTATTGTAGAGCATTCCTCATAGCGAGTATTATCAACAAAATAATAAGGAATGTTGGACAAAAGATGGAGACAAATCAATAACAGACTTTACAAGTCTGCTTGTAAGAGAAGGAGGATTCAGACTCTGCATGCACTGCCAGGCCACACAAAAGTTATATTTTATTGTTATTACTGGAGAAATGAGTAGAAAATGTTATGGAAACTATTTGGTTTTGCCATCCCATAAATAGAGAGAGAGGAGACTTGAACAGAGGTAACTGCTGAAAAGATTTATCTGATATTGCAACAGTTCTGAATATTTTTATACATTTTTCTATGGTGAGCAGGTTTCTTCTGCTTAAAGAAAAATTCTCCAGTGTCACCTTTTACTCACTATCATCAATGTGCGGGAAATGTTGCTTGGGCTGAATTTTCTACGATAATCATTGCAAATTGAGACCATATGGAAGACATGTAAGATGTCCTAAAATTACTTACAGCCAGTCATCTGAAAACTAAAACAGCAGAGGCTGTAAGAAATTATGTATTCAAAATTCTCAGTTATAGGCTGCAAAGAACATGCTTCATAAAAGGGATCAGTCCAAGTAGCAAAGTTCCTTGGTATTAATATAGTGTACAGAAGTTGGGCAGACTAGATGGGCCGAATGGTTCTTATCTGCCATCACATTTGATGTTTCTAAGTAATATGTGGAATGGCGGAGATTGAATTTGTGAATCAAGACATTGGGTGTGCTTCTCTTGACCTAAACCACTGTTGGTGGTATGCGTGTGTGTATGTGTGTGTGGCCAGTAGGCCACTTGCCTCACCTGTGCCCTGGTACAAAAGATGCCAGCCATCTCCTGGTCCTAACCATATATATTTCTGTGTTTACCACCCCACATAATAAGTGCCCCCCCACAAACACGCATGCCATCATTATGTCCCCACCAATATCAGGAGGTCTAATGAGAGATAGCTTACTAAAAATGCTTCAGCCAGCCTAGGCTATTTTATATGGGACTCTTAAAGCATCAAAACTTAATAAGAGATCCCCTCTGAGTGTGACATATATAAAAAATATTTTGCATACACAAACGTATAATTTAGCGAAACATTTTTCCCATTTCCATTTACCCAAGTAGACCCATAAATAACGTAGCTGGTGCTTCCATCATTGAAAAAAGCCAAATGGAAGTGACACCACTATAATTTATCGTTTTAAGAACAAACGTGAACATATATACTGACTTGTTTTATTTACTGATTATTTGTGTTCAGAGATCAAGCCCCTAATTATCTTGTTTACAGCTTCTAAAAATCTAGAGCTTGTCGTGAACTACGCGATGAGAACTGTAAAAACATTTTTGGCCTACTAAGCCTCCCCGTAAAGACCAGGCAGGTTTTGAAGGAGCACCTATTAACGACTCATTAGATGGTTAAATGTGTAAACAAATGGAGGAATGTGGACTCCTGCCATTAAACTAACCTCTTTAAATCTCATTAAAACCCAACAATACTGCCACTGTTACTGCTACTTTCCGAAGATTAGGTCATGAATTTTCTTGAGATGCCAAGAGGTTCTTGCTAGAACAAAACCCTGTCAAATTGCAGTCTTATTAACCATCAACCTAATATACCAATAAGAGCTTTTAAAAAAGCGTTGCACACTCGTCATACTTGCTTGACGAGGAAAAAAGTAGGCTAGATTTATTGTGAAGGTATGGTAAAAAACTAAAATGTTATTTAAAAATGACCTTGTGTGAATAGACCGCCTAGAAAGACATTTGTGGTAACACTGCCTAGTTTTTTTTTACGCTTTTTCAGTGAACCAAAAAATTGGTGAAACTATTCAACTGGTGGACCCCACTATTCAGCGCAACAGTCATTAATTCTTTAAATCACTTTTCGAAATTACTTTTCTGATTGAGAGGTTTTGACGTAGCTCACCCAAAATAATAATTAAATCCAAGCTTTCAGCACTCCGTATACCCACGCAAAACGTCTTTTTTGCATAAAATAAGGCTATGAATAGTTTGATAAAGCCACTCAAGTGTCTGAAAAAGCATTAACCAGTATCCTTTGTCACTCTCCCGACTGCATTCAAACAGCAACATCCTTCAGAAAACCCATATTTATTTATATATTAAATCAACCATAATACATGTACTTGGAATTAATGTTATTTGCATGTAAAGGGAAGCAGACATTGCACACTGGGCAGGCTGGTGTTGGTATAAGGCAGATGCTTTGTTTGACTTGGCATTTGTGGAGGAACCAGCAATGAGAATGTCCTCTCCCTCAGGCAAATGAGGGGGAATCAGCTTGGACACCGGATCCACAAGCCAAACTGGCCTCTGGCTCAGCACACCTTACGCTAGGTAATTATCGTCATGGGAGCGGCTTCATTAGCCTTTTCTTATTTTAAATAGTAAATAGATGACAGGTAAGCTTAGGACAGGGACGTAGTTGTATATATATCTTGACAAACCTGCCGCCGAACTAGGGTTTGCGGAAGTAAAATATTATCCAGCCGTATAACATTAAACTATTTCATTGATTGATAAATAAAAATACTCTTACGTATAAAACATGACGATGCTTGTCACTATTACATTAACATTACTACCCCTCCCTACCCAATGTTTTAGTTGAGCTTCTGCAAAACTGACTTTAATAGCCAAAACACATCAAGAAAAATGAACTGCAGACAGAACTTCATAAATGACTTGATAAGCTTTGTAATCTAGGAAGCGGCAGCATGACCTATGGCCGGTAACACGTCTAAGTGCTGTCCAGTGTCCACAGATGTTAAGAGGATTTTTCCATATATCACCATTAGGTGCTTTCGCTGTCTTTGTCCTTTGTTACGTCCAGAGGAAGCCCTTTAAGACCATGTAACTTAATAAAAAGTTAACTATATTTCAAGGATAACATAAGACAGAAAGGGACTACAAAGTAGGACATAAACTGGAAACCTAGACAAACACACTAACATCTGAATTGCACTATTGTCAAAATTTAAAGCATAGTAACTAAAGACCGGATTATATTGCACAATTATTATTTGGAGCCAATGTGAGATGATCTGTAGTTATTTTTTTATGAACAGCCATGAACCAACCATTAGAACTGGCATGGACTGCAAAGTTCCATGGAGTAATGCACCGCATCCAGGAATTCCATAATTGAGCGATGGGGCACACCATCAGCAAACAAGTCCCTGTCTCCTCTATCTTATCAGCACCACAAAGTAAAGGAATATGGCTTAATAACACAGCTGAAAATAAAAGTGATAACAAAAAAACCCAAAAGACACATTCTACAAATGTCAAGTTTAGAAACTGGTTGCATTCTGTTCCCACCTTGTGGGCTGAATGTTTCAGGCTTGGAGGAACTCTATCAATCAAAGGCAACAACGGCTCTCTTGAGTCACGGAAACTTTGAATTGCAAAATACTCTTTAAAGTTGTTTATAATTGTAATGTTTCCCCTTTATGGAAAATAATAAATATCTCCTGTATAAGTGATTTAAAAATATCCAGAAACAATGTGATTTTATAGTAAATGTTATCTTTTCTTTTTATGGTTTTCATGAAATCTATGAAGGACATAACACGTAGAGTTCTTCTTAGACACTCAAGAGGATAGTATTGACTGAGACTCAAACTGTCTTTAAGTTACTAAGTTACACAATTATTATTTCCCGATTTTAACTATGGGCATTAGGGTTCTATGCAGCTATTGAAAGCTGTCTTATATTGCATGAACATTTCTGGGACATTATGTGACTTAGCCATCCATAGTACTACACGATATCTACATGAAAAATTACATACAAAGTTTTAAGGTCCACAGACTATGTTCTACAGAATGTAGAATGCATCTTCAAAATCAAGGAACATTTGGTTCCCAACCAGGACAGTTTGAGTGGGGTAGACTTTAATACACTATAATTGGTTAAAATGAACTATTAAATCTGGCTTTACTCGAGAGACACCTCAACTGTAAAGAAGTTAAAATGTACTGGGGTGAGCTAACACCCTTTGATACCTTCACTAGGTAATCCCCCTCTTGGCCCCTGTGGTTTGAAAAAGAAAAGGTTTCATTAAAGGAACCGACTGGATGGAATCCATCAAGAAAACTGCACCAGACAGACACAACCTGATTGATCTAAAAATAAGAGTTTAAAAAAAAAAACAATCCCTGGTTGTAATGAGAGACCGAAGGGTAAACTATACATTACCATATGGAGTTAAGAATGACGACTGCACTGGTGCAGGGCTCATTTAGTCAATAGCAGAAGGCAGTTATTCTTCCAACACTTATTGTTTGACTGTATGGGGCCAAAACAATCTATTAACTGGGTATTATATCCCAAAAAAACAAACAAGCCTAATCGTTTTTAGGGTTAATTATGCGATGCCTAATTTATATTCTTAGTATAACTTCCCTAACATGTTTCTGGACTTTTCTGGATCCGTCCTGATATTCTTGTGCTACCTGCTCCTGAGACATCTCTCTAAAAGACAACCATGTAGGTTACACTAAAGATGCTGTTCCATTCACCCTGCTGAATTCAACACTTTTGTAACTAAATTTGTTTTTGAAACATTCAAATCTATTTTATTTCAACCACAAACATTTCGTGCTTTATTCATAAATTTTTCCGGGATCAGGAAATTGGAAATTGACACCATAGACACTAAAAGAAAACTTTGTGTGTTGTTTTTGTGTCAACTTTGTGTGTTGTTTTTACCTTCATAGGAAAGAATAAAATGACACATCTGCTTATGTTTATTCGCTGGGAATACTAGAGACTACAATTAGGGTTTTGTCTTAGTGGAACAGCAAGCACCCTTAACGTACTCTAGCTGCCCAAAAAACTCACACGTTGTATAACCTCAGCTGTTCTAAAGTTAAGCTTGTAAATTATGCTTTTGGAGGCATATTGTTGACAGCTACAAGATATCAAACAAGCAAGAACAACAGGTCCTACTGAAAGTACTTATATGAGCCAAAGCCCACTAAGAAACATCATAGTATTATGTGTATACAGATCTTAGGGTTACTTTTTGTGGATCATTCTACCCCTCTAAATCATGCCATGTGTATATACTGTATATACATAATAATTAGGCTAATCTTGCTGAATGAATGCTCCTCTGGCCAGCTTTTACATCTCCTTTGATTACTTCCATAATCCTCTTGTGTGTGCAAATTACATTTGAAGTAAAGGTTTGCAAATCAAAGTAAAACTAGCATTTTGGTAATTTGGTGAATGCGGTTTGCCAAATTACCTGTGATGTTTTCATGGAGGCTATGAGTTGCTGAATTGAAGTTAAACTCTATATTATGGTAAAAAAAAAATGAATTCAAGAGAAAAAAGTGGTAAGTTTAGCTAAACTAATAACTGTTTCAGAGCCACAGATCTGCTCTTTTATGCCATGAAGTAATAGAGGCCAACGTAAAATTTGTAAATATTCGTTCCAGTAACTTTAATACTATCATCAGTTCTGTATAACAATAGAGGTAGCTCCCAGATTTCATTGTTAGCCCTTCTCGCACTCAAATACAGGCTTTCCCGTTCTTACCTTTGGTTTTGTTACAGAAAAAGATACTTTAAGCATAAATTATGTAAAGTCAGATTTTTACATAAAAAGGCATCAAATTCCCCTATACAAATGACCATGGATGCAAAGCTTAATCAAATATATTGACAATGAGAAGCATATGCAATATAATGACAATGAAAAGGCAAAATAATGTATATATAAGTCTACTATGATGTAACTAGTGATCGGTCTTAAGAAAGAGACATGACACAGGTGTAAGCTGCTGTAAATCGAGTTAATGTAAATTGAGGACTGCAGGATGCACAATGGAGTCATATGAGGAACACTTTCTTCTGATGGACCTGCTCATTCTAACTCTTTGCAACCATGATCACTGTTTATAACATATAACTGCACGTATGAATGCACATATATATATATATATATATATCTGTATTCTTTAATAACACAGACCATGGTCACTATGGGTCAGTGTGATGCTACCTGCTTTCTTTTAATTGATGCCCGTCAGCTATGAAATAGGAGGGGATGGGGTCATGGTCAGCTAAGCACCTCCATTTACCAATATAACCTGTTTAGTTACTCTGGGTACTCGCCTAAAGTCAACATCACAGATATATGATCTAATCCCTCTGAATTTTACGACTGAATATTGCTCAAGAACAGTTATTCAGAACTTAGCATGAATGAGTAGCACATGATTTTACAGCCTCTAATCGTAAACAGAAAAATAAGATAAGCGCTTAATCCAAAAGGATGTCATGGGGCTTTCTCTGAAAAGATTCCTTACTTAAAATAAGAGATTTTCGGTAACTGGAATCACAAAGTAAAAAAAAAAAGTACATTTTTGGCATTTCCTATTCAGAATGACATATGTTAACTACGCTAATCTTCCTACTAAAGTTCCATTAAAGAAGGAATATTTAGTATATAAGGTAGCTGTATTTTGATATAAATTGTCTATTATATAAGATCACGCATCAGACAGCAGACGTCACGTTACATTATAACAGGTAAAGCGTTACTGCCCGGTAAACACATTAGAGGTACAGTGAAGCTGATATAATTATAAGAGCAGCCACTACTAACACCGGGATAAAGCCTATTTTTCAGAATGAATTACAAAATAATTGATTTATTCTCCCAGCAGACAAGATCATTTTAAACCCCAATTAACAGTATCAATAATTGATGTACCGTATTTATATTTGAAAAATGATTAGTTATCACTGTGAATTTGTGCGTGAAAGTACTCATTATTATTATACATCATCACTAAGGTTGTCTCACCTCTCCAGGCAGGTGTGTGGCAGGGCAGCTAATCCTTTACACATTTTGGCTTCTTCGGAGTTTCGGCGATTCTTGAAAAATCAGTGGAAATGAGCTTTTTCTGCCCTAGTAGCTGTCTATGTCTTTGAGTTGGGAAACGTCTGAGTTTTCTGAGATATGCACTCACTGTTCCAGGCGGTCTCTAACGTCGCTAGTAGTTGTCTCTCTCTCTCTCTTTAATAGGAGCTGTCTATAGCTTTCACCGGATCACTCTCGGTCTATCTCAGTCTGAAGCAGTCTCGTCTTTTCAGAAGTATATAGAGGTTTAACCCTGGCATTAAGCCAGCCCCTCGTCCAATGAGATTGCTCCCTGCACTCCAAGTCAAAAGCTTTAAACTCACAGCATTCCACGCAGCTGGAGGGGATGTAGACCCTGGACTACTTCTAGCTCTGCCTGCCTCGGTGACAGGAACAATTTTTAATACTGTTTTTTTTTTTTTTTACCTTTATAGCTTATTTACTTAAAGAAAGAATAGCATGCTAATTAAACCACGTCACTTCCACTATCTCACACATACACTATTTTATAAATGCAAATAATGTAAGAAATCCAAAGTTCTGGAATTTTTTGGATTATTTTAGAGTTAACTTTTTATTTCACTTTTTCGCTAAAGTTCATATTTTTTATTGGGCTTAACAAGTTAATTAATTTAATTTAATTTAAATTTAATTTTAAATGAGCTTTCAGGACCTCTGAGGTCTTTTCTTTAGATGAAAAAGAGACCTTTGAGGTCTCACTAATAAATGTTATCATCTTCAGCCAAAGACTGACGAATAAATAGTTTTCCTTATGGCTGAACTAAAAGTTTATATATATATAATGTGCACATTAATGCATGTTTATACTTGCACACTTACTAACATTTGCACTCACTCACACAGCCTTTTCTACCCCTACCTCTAGTATGTGAGTGTTGCGAGATACACACTGTATCGCACACCCCCTTTGAACTCGGTACAAAGCCTCCAGTTAGCAGTCATATAGCATGGGATCAGGGAGACACACGCACACAGACAAACCTTAACCTTATAGTGACTACTCAGCCAGCACAACTTCTCAGACATAAATACTAAAAGAGAAACATGGAATTTGATGGTAGATGAGAACCATTTGGTCCATCTAGTCTGCCCATTTTTCCTGACGTAAAGACTTAGACCTTAATAAATCCTTTACGTCTAGGTTTATTTTTTACAATCCCACTGGATTTACTCACCCCCCATGTTTAATTATGATACATGCTTACCACAGGGTACCTTCATCACAATATACAGCAGCTTTTCTTCGTTTCTTCCTTAATAGCAAGTAGCATTTGTCTAGATAAATCGTTCTATTGGCATGTGAATATTGGTTCGCTAGATCTTTTTGATTAGGGTTCCTAAAAACCTAAATCTCAGTTACTTATCTCTGATTTTAATTCATATCTATGTCATATAATTTAAGGTTATATATCTCACTAAATAATCACAACAAAGGGGCAACTGAGCATTTTTTAAATTGTTACCTGTAATCAAATAACTTCTTACACTAATGAATAAATTATAGAACCGGCTAACACTGTATGCTATAAAATAAAAGTCCACATTACTATCCATTTATAAAGGTAAATTTAGAAACAAATGTATATAAAGAGCAACAAAGGAACAGAAGAATAGTCCAGATTGTATCAAGATGATCCTGAATGATACTAATGAATACAATTCAATAGTGGTATCGATACATATATCCATGAATGTCCTTATTACTTAACTGGTGAATGTGATTTCTCCAACTTAACTAAAGACAACGGGAATATACTAGCTATCAGTGATAACTGACATGTGCACAGGTCCATACACACAGATCTAGCTAAAAAGTAAGTCCTCAAACTGTTACAGAGCTATAACTCTCCAGACAAGAGACAAGCTGCCTCTCTCTAATACATATATGATTCCAGCTTTAGAGAGGAACTTCATTGTTGTAGCGAATCTTCAAGCAGACGCGCCTCAAAATGTTCAAGGAGCCCAGAAAGCATGGAAATGTCCTACTTGTGCTGACAGTTGGGTTCCAATGCAGTCTTTGATGAGGGATCATCAGGAATTTAATGGAAGAAACGGTGTCAAAGCTAAAAAATGTCTTAATGACTTAAAAGTCTTAATGAGAACTTAAAATGCTGCACATAGTGATAGTTTTCCAAGTTCCAAAGATTTAGTCTTAGACTCAATTACATTGTATTAAAACCTCTAGGTGGTCCTAGAGTTACAAGAAGGTGCACCTCGTTGACCATTCCAAAATATAAGAAAGAATTTGAAACACTCCTGAGTGGGTATTTGTCAGATGACAAGCATTGTTTGTTGTCAAGTCCTCACATGTTCCTATCTACTTGTTAATACAAAATAGATAACGATTCTTCTTTATCTCCTATGAATAAAGATGTATTTTGTAACTACTGTAAGTTGGATCCATTTTCCACATTGGTAGGTGACCCTGGCACACCCGTGTCTTCTGTATAAATGTCTTCTGTATAAAGGCATAAGCATTAGCAAGGTAATTATTATGTCAGGAAAAAAGGATCATGATGGAGTTATTTCAAACCTGGTCCTCAGAAAGTTCAGAGATCAGTCAATCTAGTAATATCAAAAAGATGGGCGTAATATCAGGATTAGATTTTTTTTATTTTTTTTTTTGCTAACAGCCAGAACCCAAGATTTTACTTAGACCTAAGGAGCACAGAATGTGTAATTGATTAAAGACACCAAACCATTATCAAAAGATTACGCAACACAGTCAGAAGCACACTGGTTGTAAATGCAAACAACCTCTATTACACAAAAGTCGAGACGTAAAAAGACAGGAACCCATGAGCACTTACAATCACGTCAGTGATAACACAATGCAGAGACTTCCTTACACAGTTCATTAACTAATTATAGAAGCATATGGTGAAAGATGGACAAAGATACAGTTACAGAACAGCATATAAATCAGATTCCCCAACTCATAGGAAGCATTTCTATTTTATTCAAATAGGTTGTATTAACAAAAAATTCTCTGGTTCACAAACAACATATTGCTGCTGGAAGCACTTTAGGATCTCTGTTAACTTACTTATATAAAGCTAAAAAAAAACCAAGAAACAACGTTTTGAAGATGCTCCAACTAATCTGTTCTGTAAAGGGACAAGTTACATACGGAGAAATGAATAAGCCCATATCTCATTCATATGTTATTATAGTTTTTATTTTAACGGGCAAATGAATCAGGTTTAGAATAAAACTAAGTAAATACTATCAACCATCACACCCTTATACTAACATATAAAAAAGGTTGATTCATATTGAAATAAGATTTGTGGGGAAGGAGACAATTGTGCTGACCAAATTAAGCATGTATCAAAACAGGCCTTGTACTAGGGTGACCGCATAGGCCATGTTTTAGAGGGACACATATAATATTTACATATTGTGGACTAGCCCGGATAAAATGCTGCCCTACAGTATGTGGGATGTATAGACTTATGGACGGGAACCAGTTAGTCAGTATACAGTACATCCCCAGGCAGCATTTAATCAATATGTGAAAATTATATGTGTCCTGGAAAACATGGCTGATGTAGTCACCCTACCTTCTGTTCTTTGAGAAAGTTTAGTTTGGCCCTACAAAATTTACAGTTAAGAAATGTTGCTCAGGAAACAATGCATTATGGGACTCCTTTGAGAGAACCTTCACCATTAGCTCTCATAGAGGGTGGTTAAAAAATGTTGTCCCATGACAGCGCCACCATATTATGAGTGATGTGATGCCCAGACAAACCAATGCTGCCATATTTATGCATCTCCTTAAAAAAACTGTTCCCAGATTTCACTTAAAAAATCTAGTCAGGTTAATCTAGGGATAAACACAAGCAGGACAGGCGGCAGCCGAGGCCACCTATGTAGTTCTGGATAGTGTGGCTTACTGTGCATTTGCAATGCGTTAGATGACTACTCTTAGCCTGGATACAAGCCCTGACCATCTAAGTGTTTGTGTTTTTGATCTTCTTAAAAACACCACTGATCTGCTTTCTAAGAAAAAACTCTTTGCATTTAAGAAATATTGGCATATTATATCACCTCTGACCTCCTATTTGTACATTTCAGCAGCGCATTTTCTTATTTAAAGTCTCCTTTTCACAAAACCAGGATATTTTGTACAGGATACTATTGGTCTTTTTTTTTTTAGAACATGGAATCAAGGCAATGTTTTCAAGACACTTCATTGGAAACATGACCCATAGCTCTTATACATCAATTACATAATTTCTGTTACCATAATCACTGTAACCCATTATCCCTGATGTGCTTGCAATGGTAATTAATCTAGCTCTGGAAAAGCTCAGAATAAAAGCCATACATCCGATGTCACTGCTGTGTCAGTTGTATGTTTTCTATGTTGTGTCTATACTGAGGGTCTCCTCCTTTTTGCTAAGACTTTTCTTCCTCTTACATTCTCTGTTGTCTGCACCTGATCTTAATCTCCTCGGATGCTTTTAGGGCTTAGTTAAAGGCCTTAACTTATGCTCACTTCTGGAGGTTATGAGAAAGGCGAGTGCATTTGGCTTTAGCACTTTTTCATTGCATCCTGATTAAGCCACAATAATGAGCTTTGCAGGAAATTAGTTCCTGAAAATGGCAGAGAATATGGACCAGTGTTTCAAGCTGGAAATGCCTGTCAGCAAAATGCGATTGTGCTAATAGCCAAGACAAAACATACCGAGGTATAACTAAAGTACACCTATGAAAAGTGGCAAGTTGTTACTCTGTAGTGGGTAACGATTATCTATACACTGTACTAGCCTATTGGCTAGGAAATATATAAGTCAGGGGCTTCCAACATGCGGCCCGCAGGCCAAATGCAGCCTGTCGGACTTCAAGGTGCGGCTCACGGGAAAATTCCCAGTGGGCCGGTCCGTGGGCCAGCAGACCCACATTCACGTGGTGCGGCCGCGAGATGAGGTGGTAAGACTGCCGTGTGTGCACGCCGGCTGCTTTAATTTTGTTAGGTGGCCACACCATGCTGCTCAGTGGCAGTGCCTCAGTGATGCTCAAGGGGGCTCACAGAGTTCCTCGTGACAGGGAGAGGATCGTCACGTTGGTGGAGAGCAGGAAAAAAAGAAAAGCGAAAATATAAGTATTTAAAAAAAAATAGGGGTTTGAGGAAAGTGGACCTATATTTAAGGGAAGGGGGAATTCCCTTGGGACATCATTAAAACTTAAATAATACAAAAGGGGGATGGCTAGGTTTTAAAATTACAAAATCAATATAAACAGGGGTGTGTGTAGTTGAGGCTAATACACATGTCAGGGGTATCAATAGACAAGAGGATGATTGGGCATCACGTAAACTAACACTAAAGGGGGGCTGGCTGGGGGGCATCACTTAACCCCTATAAAAGGGGTGGAGGCATCAATACACAAGGGAGGAGGGTTGGCAACCCATAAATCAATACACATGGGTGTGGTGGCATAAATGCACAACTGGGGCAATACACAAGGTTGTGGGGGGAACAATTAATTAATACTAAAGGGGGTATGGCATTAATAACAAAGCAGTGTAGAAAATAATTGTTTTTATTCTTCGTAGTGGCTTAGCCTGTCCTGATGTGTGTGTTTGGTGTGTTGTGTTGCAGAGCCTGTCCTGGTGTGTGTGTGTTTGGGTGTCAGCTTGGCAGTACCTGTCCTGGTGTGTGTGTTTGGGTGTCGGTGTGGCACACTGGTGTACCTGTCCTGGTGTGTGTGTGTTTGGGTGATGGTGTGGCAGAGCCTGTCCTGATGTGTAGTTGGTCATCTGTTTCCTGGCACTTTACTTTCTGTAGGTATAAATTGAACTATTTAATTTTACTTATCTGGAGATAAAACGCCCTCCTGAATTTGTAGTCACTTCAGAGGACAAAACTTTGTAGGTCCAGAAATCAGTGAGAGGAAAAGTAAAGGTTTTGTATTATTTACTCTGTTTCAATCTGCATATTTTATTGAAAAGGATTAGTCGCACTGAATTGTGGCTTCAGGCGTCCCGTGTATAATGACTTTTTTTAGTTTACCGATTACTCCCAATCCAATCACATAAGATTCTATCTTGTATTATCTGCAGAGCACTGATGTTCTTATTTACGCATGGATGCCGAGGAGTTAAGATTGTCTTTTATTTATTTCCATAAAGTGGCCGGCGCCCAATAGAGTCGCTTTTACAGACAAAGTTGCTGCATACTGTTAACGTGTTTTTATTAACCCCTGCAAAAAAATAATCGAAAAAACAAAGAAAACGTACACGAATATTCACCCAAAAGAACATAAGAACGGGCAAAAATTTGTGGAATACAAAGGTTTTTTTACAAAGACGAACACATAGACGAACAGGAAGACTTGACCAGTCTAATTGCTATACCCTGAGGCATCATTCTGAAGCCAATATACAAAGTAGAAACATGTCAGGCTTGTAAATCACCAAGGTCGGGGACTCTAAACAGTACAATGGGGAAGAGGATCATGTCTGGACTACCTATTTTACGCCTAGGACGCCTTATAGTCTTAAATATAATGGATATGGGATTAAGACAAGATCAGGCATGTATGGGCAACAATTAATAGCCTGTCCCACTTTGGGGCATTTCAGTTTTGTAGTTTACTTTGGTGACATTACACAGAAATTATTATATTGCACAAAAAACTACAAATCCACGTATGATGGTGTATCTTCCTTTGCTGGTGATGTTCACCAACTGGGCTATGTAGCCAATTGATTTTATAAAATCTCTGTCAGATGGCGCAGTCTTGACCTTTATTATATGGTTCAAATCGATGTAGTGGCTAACGTAGTAGAAGGAATATCAGATGTGGTGGCTCACATATGTGCCACATGTAGTGATGTGGTGACCATGTGCAGTGGTGCTGGTGACGTGTCTGTGTTGTGGTTCAGTTGATATGTTTTTTGCCGTTAGCTGAGGTTCAGGGTATCCTACCTACCAGCTGCTGCTCCTGATGTATGGTGCTGGCTCTGCTTCCCTTCTTTCATATAATTTTAATTGCAGCTGGCAGGATTCAAAGGGCCCCATGAGCTGCACGTTCTGTTTTCTCTTCAAAGGGAACATTAGAGAAAAAACTGAATGACAAAAACACGAGTGATCTGCCTGTGAGATCAGTATCAGACAGAAGGACAAGATCTGTGTAAAAGAAATGGAGGAAGAAGCGAGGAGACGGGAGAATAGAAAGGATAAAAGAAAAAGATCATGGCCAAAGGCGCAATTTAATTCGATGGTCAAATGGGAACCAATACTGTTGCGTACCTAACCCATTTAAATTGGTAATTAAACAGATAAGTATTTTAAGGTGAATTGCGGCTACGATAAAGAGTTTTCATAATTGGAATGAAAATGTTAAGCGTTAATAGACTGTTATTGTTAATTGTCACTGTTCACCTGTTGTAATAGCACTCTATAAACAAATGGAATGTATATGAAAGTAATTAAAAAATATTATCTTCTCATTCAGGTCATCTGTCCATCTATCTACGCAGAAAGAAAAAGTACAGTAAACCCATTGGAATTACCTGGTTTTCAGCATTAAGTGTTTATAAAATGTGATCTCATCTACATCTAAGTCACAAGTATAGACAAACACAATGTGCTTACGCTGATAACACACAAACAATAATAATCTTTCATGTCTTTATTGAACCCGTTAAACCTCACAGTGCTGGTGCAAAAAGTAAGTGAACCCTTGGATTTAATAACTGGTCGAACCCCCTTTGGCAGCAATAACCTCAAACAAGCGCTCTCAGTAGCTGCGGATCAGACCTGCACAGTGTTCAGGAGGAATTTTGGACCATTCTTTCTTACAGCGCTGCTTAAGTCTGTTGAAGTCATTCCACCGTATCTTTAATGGGTTGAGTAAGGCCTCTGTCTGGGTCACTCCAAAAGTTTTTGAAACCATTCTGTAGATGAACTTTGATGTTTAGGGTCATTGTCCTGCTGCATAACACAACACAGGCATCCTGACATTATCCTGTATGATACCATGATAACATGCCAATTAATTGCCCCCCCATGATGGCAAGCTGTCCAGGCCATGAGGTAGCAAAGCAGCCCTAAATCATGATGCTTCCTCCACCATACTTCACCATCGGGATGATGTTTTCATGTTGGCCCTTTTTATGCCATACATAGTGCTGCATGTTCTTCCCATGTATTTTCATATTTTTCTGCAATTTTCGAAATCCAGAGTGAAATCATCAATCGGTAGAGGTACCAGGAAATAAAATCCAGTATTTTCCATTCATGTGTGAATTACACTGCCCCAAGTAGCCTTTATTGTCTTACCAATTTTCATGGGATGTATAGACCAGCCAGTACCCCCATACTGAATTCACAAAGCATCTTTCTGCATTTACACAGAATAAACGATTCATGATTGTGGGAATTTTTCACCATGTTGGTTTAATACTAAGATGCCAGTCGTGCCCAGCATGACTGATAATTCCCATAGTAATCTATTATCTAAACTTCAGGTTTTGGTGTTTTCACCTTGCCGAGTTGATTTCTGACCATTCCCGTAGTTGTGGGAGAAGAAGAACAGGTGTGGTGCAAGACTGGAGGGGATGGAGGAGAGACGGTTGCTGCAGGAGACTGGATGGGAAAATAAAGAGTGGAAGAACACAGTTACCAGGCCATAATCATGTACATGATAAGCAAAGGTTTAAAGCAGAAAAATCTGACTTGCTGTACGAGTAGGCTGGACAGCACTGCTTACAGAATCCTACAAAAACTGGTATCCAAAAAGAACTGCAATAAAAATGGTCATTTTCCCTGGAAAAAAAAGTGCATGTTTTTGCTTTCAGTTGCTTACTGCAGCAGACAGCTCACAATTAAGTTCTGAATACCCCCACTGTTACATTTAACAAGTCAACAAGGCATACAGGCTGTAGTTAACCCACAGTATCAGTCTGTCACCTTTATAATCAATTTACTTAATCCACCAGGGATTTGCATGGACATCACGGGTGCAAATCTAGTTTCGTAAACAACATTCAACAACAACAATAGCAGAATTTAGTGACTCGCATTAAAAAGGGAATGTTTAGATTGTGAGATGTCCAAAAATAATAAACAACAATCGCCAAAGCCAAAACAGAAACTGTCCCAAATCTGTAATATGTAGTATATTGGTCTGCAGAATCAAGGCTTTTAATGTTAGCCAATAAAGATATTTCTTTTACTTTCTTAAAGGTGGCTGCTAGTAATTGTACCATTAAAATCGACTGTCCTACGGATGTCTTAAAAACCTGTAATTAAATTCCCACCTGATTCTTCACAGAGATTAACCGGCATGTATTCAGCGCAGCAATAATTCAACATAATGTAGCCTGATCAGATTTTTAAAATGACATTTTCTAAAACCTACTATTGATCTGATTTGTCATATGTGTACACGGTACAGTGAAAAAGTAAACAAACCATTTGGAATTACCTGGTTTTGTGTATTAATCGTTCATAAAATGTGATCTGATCTACATCTAAGTCACAAACATAGACAATGTGCTTAAGCTAATAACACACAAACAATGCTAATCCTTCATGTCTTTATTGAACCCAATAAACTTTCAGAGTTCTGCTGGAAAAAGTAAGTGAACCCTTGGATTTAACAACTGGTTGAACCTTCTTTGGCAGCAAAAAACCTCAAACAAGCGCTTCCGGTAGCTGCAAATCAGACCTGCACAACATTCTGGAAGAACATTGGATCACTCACTTAAGTTCAGCCATATTACTACGAATTCTGGTGTGAACGGCTCTCTTGAGGTCATTCTTCAGCATCTCCAATGGGTTAAGGTCTGGGATGTGAGCCATTTCAAAAGGCGGATTGACTTTTTTGAAAGCACTCTGTACTAGATTTACTTTGATGTTCAGGGTCATTGTCCTTCTGCATTACACAACTTCTACTGAGCTTCAGCTGCTGGACCTATATTGTGAATGTCTGAATGATGTACTCAATATGGGCAAGATCAAAACAATAATTTCTGTGTTATTAGTTAAAACAGATTGAGTTTGTACATTTTTGTAATTTAGATGAAGATTATATCATATTTTAAGACAAATTTATACATAAATGCTGGTAATTCCTTTACTTTTTCTTTCCACTATTTATAGATATAAAACTTAAATATTATGTAATTTAATAACATTGAAGATCTGTTACACTGATGACATTTAATCATTAGGGAAAGAAATCCTAAACAGGTTAGCCTTGGTCACCATAACTTAGATCTTATGATATGTTCATGAAAGGTCTCTCCTGTCTAGTAATCTTGGTTTCATATAATGGGTTAGAAAACTGTGAACTTTTCCAGAAAGTATTTCATATCACATGGTGCACGTATATTACAAGCTTGGTAGGTAAACAATGAGGAGTAACTCACCAAGGAAGATGAGATGAAAGGAAACAGGTGGTGGCCATACTTTAATACTATGGGTTAACCTATGAGATAAATTCATCCCATATACAATTCATGTATTTTAACTGCACAGTGTATATATCACTATACAGTATATGCACGCCTGGGACTTCACCAGATGAAGCCCTGCTTCTCAGGTATCCTGGTCAATTTCTTCTTTTTTGGGCAGCTCCCTCCTGCGCCCTGCCCAAGTGTCACCTACTAAGGACTGACGGGGCCAGTCCTGCCTCCAAGAGGGAGAGCACTGGGTAGCCTATACTGAAGAGGTCCATGGTTTGTACAAATGGATGGCCTCTGGGATGTAGAACATAATATTCATTAACTTAAAAATATATATATTACAAGTGTGCCCATGTTTATAAGAGCATAGCCAGAAAAAGATGGCATGCTCTGGAAATAAAGGAACAGGGCAATATTTAGGAGTAGCAATATGAAATACTTGTTTTACAGAAAAGGTTGAGCCTTCTGTGTACCACCAAGAGTACTGCCTGATTTCTGTTTACCTCATATATAATAAAAGCCATCTGGTCCATCTTTCTCTCATAGAAATCAGGAATAATTCCGTGTATGTTGTTTTTTTCCTGTTGACTATTACTATGAATCCAAATATATAGTGGTATATAATGGTATATAATCTACCTGAATGGTACAAACAAACCAACTCATTTCCCAGTAATGGATGCAGAATATGTAACATAAATATGATTAATACCAAAATTCAAACATTTTCTGACAACTAGCCAGTTATGTTTCTGACAAGCTTGTCAAAAGTTCAAAATCTCAGGTCATTCTCCCCTGTGGTCCAAGATGAAAATAGCCTTGTTTTCTGTTCTGGGGTTTATTTAGATATTTAATTTATTTGGACTGAGACTAAAGAACATTCTTCCATAACAAGCCATTGCCATCTCTGTCAGTAAATATATATATATGAGACGGGTACAGATATAGCAGACTAGTACAATTTGTTCATAGCTAAACTACGAAGATAGCTTTATAAAACACATATAGGGAACAGCTGTGTACCACAGTGGCTCATAACGTAGGCTGACAGCTGTTTTTAGAATGTAGACGTATTCATGAGCAAACCTGATTTTGTAGAAGCCAAGGAAGTTGCATATCATCAGAAATCTATGTAAAATCACTGAACGTTTAGGCAATGAGAACATTGACAAGAACTAGGTTAATTTCACAAGGAAAGCTTTAAAAGTGGACAATTCAAGCTCTGGAGAAAACACTTGAGCAGTCTGATTTGGATTTCTACATGTGAAAGCACTTTGGAAACCTGTCCTGCTATTGCAAAGACCCAGGGATGGCTGAGAAGGTCCACTGTACACACTACAGCGCAGAAGGTATTATTCCCAGGATATACCCAGGAAGCTTAGTGAGATAGTGGACTGGTTTTCCCAGGAGTAGATTAATAATAATAATTATAAAAACCAGGGCCTAGCATCGCTACGAGTGAGAAATACTGGAAGAGTCATCTGAAAAAATGCTTCCAGAGTGATCAAGAGATAGTCCAGCAATGGCAACACACAGCAGGTCAGATAGCTCCCACTCCTAATACTGTTTGCACAGCTGGTTCATTTGTTCTACTGGCCAAAGCAATACATGTTTCAATTTCCTTTCAATTAAACCGTCTGTCTTATAAATCCCTCTAGGAATAGCTGGACGCTCATCTGTTTATTTTCCTCTCCTAGATCTGCTTTTGTACTCCATATCATTGCAGGAGTTGCACGTCCATTCAGTAACTTTTCAAGAACTTTATCCTTCTTTTCAATATCATGTTTGGATATGAAAAGGGAAGGCTAAGGTTTGTGTAAATACCTATACCTATATAACTATAGATTTGTCAAGGTCAGTGTGGTTACATTATACAACAAGATTGTGTTCAACTGTCCACGTAACACGCAGGTTGAAAAATTACTCACACATTTTCATTTTTTTCACCCATTAGTATCCAGCTTTAATATAAATACTTATCAATTTGCTCAGACGGTTTTAAGAAACATGTTGTACCAATTTAATTGATTTTTACAGTTTACTTTTTGCTGTTCTTTCAAGAAAGGCACTCGCTGTCCTCATCAAAATGATCAATGAGATTTTGTTTTCTATTTTTACTGTTCTGACAATCGGTATGTATTATTCTTGTCGAGACTGAACAAGTCATTCCGAACTTCCAAAAAACAAGCATTAGCCGAAAATTCTGATCATGTGTTTTAGGAATGTTTTCCGCTTACACTTGTCTCAATCTTCTGATCTGCCTTCCGACCACTAGTAAGGTCAGGGAGCAAGCATCTCTTTGGCAGCATGTATGTGGGTATCTCAATACTGCATGTTTTTAGGAATTCATTATATGGTGTAGGTTGCTGCGCTAGTAAGTACATCATTCGGTGAGATCAACCAGTGCTTAGGTACAAGGATCCTGAGATCCTGCTCAGTTGGGTGTCTTCAGTAAGCACATCTTCATATTGACCACAGACTGGACGAACTCTGGAAACAACTTAGCGCAGTTGGATCTTAAATTTCTCGAAATTTGAAGCTGGGCATTCTTAAGAACAGTGATTTTTTCCTGGACTTTGGCTAGGTATACATTTCAAGTTATACATAGAATGTTTAGCGGGTGAGACAGTTTTGCACTGTCCAAATATTTCAGATTTCATCTTGAACCAGGATAGAATTTTCATACTTTTACTGTAAACTTTCAGAGCGGAGAATCAAAAATGAATGTCACACGTTCTTTGAATTCACAAAAAAAACATTTGCATGCAAATATTACAAACATTAAACTAATTGTGACGGAACTTGGGCTTATTAGAAAACATCAAGAGTGTCACAAAAGGACACAACAATGAAAACTTTTTTTACTAAGTTTTTTTTACTAATACTTTACTTATTTAATTAATACTAAACGTTTCTTTGGACCAATTTATGAAGTGCTATTTTTAGGAAAAGAGCTAAAACCACCTATTAGGAAGGACTACGGTATAAAACGCCATTATTAGGCAAAATCACTATGTAATCCGTTTCACTTTGCAGTCATATCTGGTAGTCTTAGACTAGATTTGATCACCAATGACATAAACGAGAAACTATAGAATTAATTTGGGTTATAATAATCGAATCTGAAAATCAAAGAATAATCTCCAAAATAAACTGTTGCTGTTTACACCTGTAACGCTTTATGTTTGTATTCAGGAACAAAAGGATGCCAAACAACTTATAGATCAAAGTAAAATGATGCTTTATTCCATTTTGGAAAAGAATGAATTAATGTGACAGTCAAGTAGATTCGGTGGCTATGCCTAGAGCAGAGGAGGCAATAAATAATTAATTACGGGGCCATGGAAATCATAAAACTTACATATATTAAGCTAATTAGTGTGGTTTTCTTTTGTCAGCTACATCTTCTCCCCGCGTTAATTTACTTTTAATAATAGCTATTTGTAACATCTGCACAAAAGTGGGCACTCGACAATACAGCTCACAGGGGCTTCTCCATAGCGAGCATGTCGGAAATAAAAGTCAGTAATAATTACAGCTATATAAAGCAGACAATTGTGTTTATTTATTTCAGCCTGAGATCTAGAACCTGGACATTCTGTTTTATACAGACACATCACCAGATTCTCGCAGGGGCTCCTCTCCCTTTTTCATCCATGGGATTGGCCACATTTATGTGATACATTATTCATACTTCCCAAAGGAGCACAGAGGTTTTAAATATCACAGAGGAATGCAGTCTGAAGTATAATCAAGGCTTTTTGGAACAACAGGCATCACATAGTCAAAATCCAGTATTCTATTACGACGGGTAATACTAAAAATAGAACCTGCAACGATCTGGCTGGTAGCACGCAAAATAAAGCAGAAGAAAAACTAAATTGGTGGGGAAAAACGCTATATGGCTTTATGTTTTCTGTCCAAATGTCGTGAAGCAGACTGATCATGATCATAATTTCAAACTTAAATCTGACTTAACCTGCTGCCGGCGTGTGATCTGCTGCCAGAAACAAGGCGATATATTGTCTTGGATAGTAGAATATTGGTCTTTATTCTTCTTATGCGCTATAGAGAAGGCCTGGGATGTAAAGGGTTTTTTTTATTACTCCAGTTACAAAGATGATTTCTGATCTTGTTGCGTTACTCCAAATATGGCTGTGTGTTTATAGCAATTGTTTAGCTGAAATTCCCCCCGTACTTTTTACCTCTTGGCTAACGCAGACAGGTTTTCATCGAATGTCCCATTTGTGTTTTTACATCATTCATCCTGCCCTTTATCCTGGCAAACTCTATGAAGAATAACATCCCCAGAACTTGCGTCTGCTACTAACATTACTACGCCTGACGTATATGGCAAAGAACCTACATCACACATAATGTAGTAACATTTTTCTCACCGTTATAATGTTTTTTTAAACAACTGCCTGGAGTATTATCTAGATTATTTTTCACAAATGTTATGTTTCAGACATAGTTTTGGCTTTTATCTTACAACCATACATTCTTACTGTCATGACTGCCGTGACCCGTGAGTGCTTACTGCATGAGTTCTTCACCTTAAAACACCTAGGAAAGGGTTAAACCACAAGCCTTTTATCCAACATTGTCTTCAATGGGTAAAAGTAATTCCTGCTCAATCCAAAGGTGACCAAATTGTTTTCCTTAATCAACATGTCCTAAGATAAAGTTGCATTACACTGACCATGCATGTCTGTGTGTCGATGGTGGAAAGGATCCATCCTTTTTTTGAACGTATTAACTAAATCTGCTGAAATTTAGCAGTGGATTCCAAATGTAATCTTAAAGCTAATTTGGGCAGCCTGTCTTCAGAGCTCTGAGATCTTTCAATCCTTTAATTCATTGTGTTGCATCTATCTGAACCTATTTCAGTTTCATCATGTCTTTTTTATAATCTGGTGCCACATTTGTATTGTATATTCAAGGTGTGACCATAGCAGTGATATATGAAAAAGGAAATACCATATTTGCCCTGATATAGGCCGCACCCCCCCACTTTAAGTCTTTAAAGTGGGGGTGCAGCCTATAATTGGGGTTTAGCGCAGGCACGTGCAATTTGTATCGCAGTTCCGGGCGCCAGGCGAATGTTTGTTTATTTTCTTTTTCATTTAGCCCCGCTGTTTTACAGTGGGTTTATCCAAATCAGGCCATATGGCCCCAAGTACCGTAAGTAAGCTTGATAATATATCCATCAAAATTTCCCATGATAGCGACTTGCTTTTCCATTAAGTTTTTTTTCCCTTCCAAATTATATTTCTTACACAAACATAAACAACGAGTATTGTATATTATCTATAAAAGACTCTTCCTTCAACTCTCTAAGTTCATAAAATAAACAGTGATTGAATTAATCTAGGCCAGCTATAAATACACATTTTAATCAGGAAACACACTTGGTTTATTAAACTAGGCTGAAAAGGGATTATTACAATTAACATTTTTTACCTTGTAAATCTTAATAGTTGGAACTATTTTAAATCACATTTTCATCTTTATTTTTGCAGGTTCAAATACTGACATCATAACATCACAATATGATACACATATATTACATACAGTATACCCAAACGTAAGTTACACATTATAGCATTATTACATTATGAATTATAACATTTTTCAGCAGCCCCCAGAATCTGAACGTGAATGGTGTCGAGAGAGGGCTCTAAATTACATGAGAGTCTCAGTGGATTAAAAAGCAGTGCAGTCCCACTGATTCAGCTCCTGCTTTCAATTGTCCGGCGGTCTGCTGGTGTCTGTCTATACGTTACGTAAGGTCCAGCTGTCTCCTAGTTCATCCTGCTGCTACTGGTTCCAGAATTCCTGGGGTCAGCGGGTGTTTACTCACCTGCTTACAAGAGTTTCGGCTCTCTGCTAATTCATCCGCTGCTGCAAGTTCCATGACCTGCGGTCAGCTGTTATCGACTCACCTGCTACTAGAACTCCTGCTGTCTGTCTCCTCCAACTACTACTACTACTGGTTTCAGAATTCCGGAGGAGATCCATCATTGGCCCTTTCACGACCAAAGTTCCTACCATCATGTTCCCGAGACCTGCAGGTTTCTGCCTACCTCCCTGTACCAAATTTCCATCCAACTGCTACTAGATTCCTGCTTCCACTATTGTCCTGTTCCATGCTCAGCCTCCTTTTAGTTGAGCATCTCAGCCATCTAGCTAGTGGGCAGTGGCATTTAGATAGAGGTGGCAAGGCAGGTCATATCCTTCACCATCCCACAGCCTTATTTCAACCTCCCATTCCTATTTCCATGACCTACTAACCGCAAAACATATTAGAATGACCCCCTGATCTGTTCCCTCTGAGTCCTCCTACTCCATATTGCTGTTGGTAGTGTGGCTAGACTAGAGGTCAATTATTAAATATTTACTTAATGCTGCCAAGCTTCTGATTATTGGAAATCTAATATCCTTGTGTAATTTCACGACTGGGTGTCTAAGGTTGAGGAGCTTTGCTCCTATGAGAAACTCTCAGCTTCTTGGTTCTACCATCCCACAGCCTTATTTAAACCTCCCATTCCTATTTCCATGACCTACTAACCGCAAACATATTAGAATGACCCCCTGATCTGTTCCCTCTGAGTCCTCCTACGCCATATTGCTGTTGGCAGTGTGGCTAGGCTAGAGGAGGTAGTAGTTGCGCCAAAAGATTACCTTTACATTTATAAAGCTGGAATGAGCTGAACTCTGTGAGTCATGGTAGGAGCTACACCGAAACAGAGATCCAAGGCTTCCCTGAAGGCTGAATTCATAAATCCTCCTGCCACATTCATCATTTGGTCACAACTAGACTAAATTACAGTGTTTGAGTATGTATGGTACAAAACAATTAGTAGTGGCGTAATGGACTATAGGAGTGAGCATAGAAACCCCTTAAACTTTATTTAGAGGGTGACCCTATTTGTCTCTCTGGTCCATGTTTTTAGAAATGTGAACATAAGATGAAACTGACATTTTTAAACTGAAATGTCTACATTTTTAAACTGAAATTCCTAAAAACAGCATAAGATGCATGGTATAGCATACTGATTGATTTCTCTCCATGGATTTTAGTACACCTTCCCGCAATTTGTTCCTTGAATTATTTACGGCAAAAACATATTTGAGATTTAGGTTTCTCATAAGTCTGTTTTTTATTTAATGCAAGAAAAACAAAGTGTAGTTATCTCAATAGGGTAGTTTGGTTTAAAGACTCATAACTAGTATCATTAACATAATCACTGATATAAAGCAGTGGCATATCATGAAGCACTTGAGTCATTAATGTGTATAACGCAGAAGCATTTTACTTTTTTACGTAGGTTTTCATTTACTGTGTGTATAACGCAGTCTAATGTACTCAGAGCAGCAAAACATAGGAAGAAACAGAATAGCAAATGAATGGTGTTCCTCCTATTCACTAAGTATTGGGGATTATGTACTACTTTATGACATATATATATACATACTTTAATATACATTCTGACACCATACACTAACACAAAAAATACACATTGTTTGTGGATACTCCACCCAGTCTAATACTGTATACTGACACACACAAACTCACTCTAACATCGTACTTTCATACCCAACACAGTCTAACACTATAACTTGACACAAGCCATATACACTCACTCTAGCACCATACACTTGCACATCACACTGTAAAGACAAACACTCTAATACCATACATTAACACACAACACAGTGTAACATTGTACACTGACATTCCCCACACATACACACCCGTTCCAACACCCTACACAGTCTATCATTGTGTACTACATACACTCATTCAGTGCTCAGTGGTGGGATATGATGTCATACCCTACCACTCGACATCAATCGCTGGCACATAGTCTTAGGGAGCAATGATTCTGAGCCGGTTACACGGAAATACGTGATCTCCCCAACTGGCTCTGGTCTTCGTAACAGGAACCCCATGGTTAAGGGGCCCCAACTGTCTGGGCCAACTAGTACTAAGACCAGCCCTGCATACAAGTATGGATCACTGAGTGGGTTACTGATGAGCTACAGTCTACTTAATACATAAATCGGTTGTGCAATATGGTTTATAATATATATATCAAAGAGAAGTATATTTACATTTGAAGGAGGAAAGGGAGAGGGAGCTGCTAGGAGCCAGCACCAAGACAATACATTAAGATGCAGCTTTCTATATAGTTATGTAAACTGTGTGATTTCTGCTTACAACCCTTAAACAATAGGATTCATCTGTCATTGCCAGGCATCCCAGGCCCTTCCTGTCCACTTCCCATAGTTCCTATGGTGCCCACGTCTGCTGTTTCCTAAAATGTTATCAGAAAATCCTCATCTTGCGTCATTGTTCTATCACCGGTAAACATCCCTATCAAACACAAAGGATAAGGACATGCACCGACCCCAAATGCCCAGGGTGACATAAGTGCACATCTGTTGAAAGTGGGGGCCTATAAGTACCTATTTTTAATGCATAGTTTATCTAACATTAAAAATGTAAAGAATTTTTTTTTAACGGGCCTATGTGACCTATGAGTTTCTTTGCTAGATTATAACATACTTACGGGTCCATGATAAGGTACTATGGCTGCTATAAGATAATGAAATTCCAATTCTACATTTTATGGCTGCTATAAAATAACCAAATCCCGGTTGAGAACCAGTTCTGGCACTTGACTGTACCTTGTAGCGGACACAAGGTTTTATCCTAGTGGAGTTTTGTATCAACAAAGTAGATTTTTTTTTGTTTAAAGAGTGCCCTAAAACTTAACGGTCACCTTTCATATTTGTTATTTGAGTAAAACATGCAACTTTATTTTGTAAAATATTTTGATGGTACTTATGTCGATTAACGCACAGGGCTTGAAATCCCCACGTAAGAAAGCCTATCCTTTCAACATCTTGATTTAAAACACATTGACGTTTGCTTTGCGCAAGAAACGCAATGGGTGAAAGGGTGAAAGCTTGAAACTATTAGCAACTATTATTGCCACTAGGCTTAAAATTGAAATAATATACCATGAATCTGGTTGAAACGGCCAAAATAGTCTGTATGCAGAGTTTCTTTAAACAATGTCTATAATTTTGGGTGGCGATATGATCTGTATTGGCGATACTATGTTAGACAAGAAAACTGCTCATGGATTTCGAGGAGATTCTAGACTGTTTATGCTTCCTCAGAAGGTACAGTAAAGTTTCTTAATGGCATTTTAACAGAATTGATAAGGTAGGTAAAGAATCTATAATTTTGGGTGGCGATATGATCTGTATTGGCGATACTATGTTAGACAAGAAAACTGCTCATGGATTTCGAGGAGATTCTAGACTGAAAACTTTAGCTGAAGGTTTTTCGAAACTTCTCCGGAAGAATAACCTATTTGATATGTGGAGACTGAATCATCCTCATAAAAGAGATTATACTTTTATTCATATTTGATTTTTTTTTTTGATGAATTTGTTATTTTTAGATGGTTGTCTAGATACTCGCCTTGGTAACATAACTTGGTCCGACCACACAGCAATTTTCATTGATATTAAAGATGAGTTGGCTTATCTAGCAAGATCTTAGTGGAGATTAAATGAACACACTTTATGCCCCAAAATAAATAGAATTTAACTACTTAATCAGGCACACAACTTTCTACTGAATAATGATAATGTGAAGTCAATGATACGATCCTTTGGAACTCATTAGGGGTATATTGATTGAGATCCTGAAATCTCAGGGAAGTCTATTGCAGATCTCTATATTTTCTTGGCTAGACTGGAACGCTTTAGCAAGATGAATCCAAATAGAACTTCTTCCAATGTATTAAGGAAACTGAAAACCCTATAAAAACTACATTTAATAAAAAGGCTAGAAGAGTGTTAATCCGCCTTGAGCAAAGCTGGTGAAATTATGACTAACATGACTCAATTCAAATAACAACAAACCACGAATTGAGAACATTGAGACTAACGATGAAACATATTTATCTCCTTCTCAGATTAGCAAGGCCTTTATGTTTTAATATGAATCCCTATATAACCTAATCTACTTTAGAAATTAAGGAATTCTTAAAGAAGTTAAAGCTTTTGAGTATCTCGCAAGATAATAAACTGTGTTTAAATCAGCCTATTTCTGAATTAGAAACCAAAAAGGGAGTTGAAGATTTGAAGAAGGGCAAAGCATGTCCAGATTGTGTCACAATCTCCCTTTAGCAATTTAAGGGTTTTTAGAGACGCAGGCAATAAAGGACTTATTTAAACACGGGAACAACTATCTTTACTTCCCACTAGAGTATTCAAACAGATTTTAAAACACGTAGGTCTTGGGTTTCCAGATATCTATAAATTTCATGAGATCTGTCTATTTCCTAGCTTGGTTCAACAAGAGAGATAAAAATATTGCCTGGCTTTTCATCGAGAGAGTAAATCCCATAAGAAACTAAATCAATAAAGCTATGTGTTCATTTAAAAAATCTCTATCCTATCTCTCATAACCTGGGTGGTCCATATTACTGTTTGACATAACAGTAAAATTTAGGGATCTTAACTTTGACTTATTTTTTAATACTCCGTTTTTGTCTTGACGCCTCACAAGCCAAATTTGAGTTGCCCAGATTTGAATATTTTATATTAGAAGTTTTTTTACTGTACAAATTTGCAGATTTTACAATATTGGATGATTTTCAGGACACATGCAACCAACTTAGTCTCATTTCTAAATTACAATCATTATTAAAAAACATTTCCCATTTACTAACTCTATTCCTAAGTGGGAAACAGACCTTGGGAAAGATTTTTCCACAGAAATATTGCATAGAACATAGAGTGTGTTAACTGTGTACACCCATGGTATCTTGTCCCTACCAAGATTTATAGATTCTACTCTTAAGCCCATGTATAAAAACTGAACAATGGAAGAAGGTGGCCTGGTCTGATGAATCACGTTTTCTTTTACATCACATGGATGGCCGGGTGCGTGTACGTTACTTACCTGCAGAACACAGGGCACCAGGATGCAACCATGGAGGCCGCGCCTCACAACTTACAGGACTTGAAGGATCTGCTGATAACGTCTTGGTGCCAGATACCACAGCACACCTTCAGAGGTCTAGTAGAGCCCATGCCTCAACGGGTCAGGGCTGTTTTGGTGACAAAGGGGGAACTACACAATATTAGGCAGGTGGTCATAATATGGGTGATCGGTGTATATGTCTTGTAATACACACAGACTTGTCATAAAATAAAAATCCTAGAATCAGTACAAACTTTGTACATGAAATTTAATTCTAACATTGACATAATGCTTCATGGAATAAATTATCACAGACTGCAATATAGAGAGTCACATACTTTTCATATACATTTTATGTGATGTTTGAGAATCACAGATAACTTACAAACCAATTTCTCCATGGCACCAGTTACTGTTTGATGCTCCCCAAAGGGCATAACACTATGAATCATAATTATTTCATGCGCATCTTAATGGATCCTAGTGAGTTTTCCATACACAGAAGAAAACAACATAATATACCATTAAACTATTTTCCAGCTTTGCTGCTGGGTGTGAATAAAACCAGAAAGATGCGATAAAGGTGGTAGGTTGATGTAATATAATAATCTACCAGGTTATGTGAGGACAATGTGAAACCTGTAGGGCAGAACTGGCATTTTAGTGAGGTTGCTGGTCGGGCTATAAAGGACAGGACACATGAATAATAAGTGTTTAAATCTAGATATTTATATTATGTTAACACAAAAAACAGTAAAACTTATCTCTGCTTTCTCTGTTGTTGTGTCATTTCCAAAACCCTTGGGACTCTACACAAAATGAAAACATTACAGGCAAAATTAAAACATGCATGTTGTTGATGACTAACAGTTCGACTTTCTAAAAGATTAAATATGAACACAAGCGATGGTTAAAGAATATGTTAGTACGATTCATAATCAGGGGAGCTTTAATGTCTATGTATTATATACCATGTAATACTTTAGTAGAAAGCTATAATTGTTGAATTTCTCTTTTATGGCTGTTTCACGTGAGAAAGAGTGCATTTAACAATATGCTTCTACTGGAACATCTCCTGACTTGGACACCCTTGGAATAAAACCATCAGAAATTCTGTATGGTAATTAAAAAAGAACACTGTGGTAGACCTGAATCTATCTGTATTTACAACCTGAAAGATTGGTTATTTTCAATTGTAATTGAAGAGGACTAGAAAGGTAACTACCATAAAGGATTGATATTGCCATGAAGCTGTTACCAGGTGTTGTTCTGAATGGACAATATGCCCGCAAGAAATGCTTGAATCAAGAAATTCTTCTTACATGAACTATACTAGTAGCATGAATTCTTAACTTCCTTCTACTGCCATTGTTTTAAAAGTGTCCCTGATAAAGTGAAAGGTAAAAGTTTACAAAGTTTGATGCAACTTTCTGTAACCCACAATGTTTTAATGCGTGCCTTAAGAAAAGATTTTGCCACCATGGCTAGACTAATTGGAAGATTTGGGTGATATATCCTGGACTCAAGTACAATGTCTCCCCCACTAGGAAAGGAGGGACAATAGTCAGAACTATAGGATTCATGTCTTTGCACACATTTGAGGACTTAGTATTTAGTCGGTATTTTGTTCAAGAACTGGAGCACTGGACTAAAAAAGCTGTGGTTAGTTTAGAACATGCCCCATCCTTGCTGGCGCAAATAAGCAAATCTTCCAGTGGCAAATAAGCAAATCTTCCTCAGCAATATATATACTTTATACAGCTATCACTGAGCCATGGTACCTCCAACGACAAGAAATACCTAGTCATGTAGTTCCAGTGTCCTGGAAAAAATGGGCCTTTTGACAAACCTGCCAACCACTGGTATCCCCTAGGCCACCAGTAGGCCTAAAGATTCAATTCTTATAGAGAACTCCAGCATACTTTCTTATATGTAATTTGATAAAAATATTAAAGGTCACACATGTTAAAACCTAAAACATGGGTAAATAACACAAATGAAGTATACAGCTGCTTGTACCTTTAACTGCTGAAAAAACTCCCCCACTCAGTGCCAGACTCTTAGTATGTATATTTTAATATATGCATTACTACATTATAATATAAAGTAATAGCTACAGGGCAAAATGTTTCATTTATAATGTATAAAATGTAATAAAGTGTGTCACCCTACTCACTCTTGCCTAAGGAGACATAAAACTAATAATGCATGTTTATATAATACTGCTATCACCAATACTCCCTATATTGATCATCATCATTTTATCTTTTTTTATAATTTTATAATAATTTGATTTAACAGAATATCACATAAATCTATTCATTATATGAATACAATCATATATATATTAAGTTGAATAATATCTCTTGGGATAATCAACTGAGTTCTACAATTATAATCAGGAAATCATGCCAGGGGTCAGCTACATAAATTCCACATAATACCTTTTATGAAAAGTATATGCAGTCTGCATAGAAATCACATTTCTCTCAGTACTGTGGCTTCATAATCTACAGGGTTTCTTCCAGCTAACCCGACTTCATCAGGTTTGCTTCCGCCACCTCTGAGGTCTACATGCGTATCCTTGTGTCCTGAGGACAGGGTGTACTTTTCCCTATAAAGTCTGCTATGGGGGTTCATTTTTTGACCACAGGGGCCAGCCTTCACCGCCCACATGCATCAATGAGCCTTGGCTGCCCCTAACCCTGTTGGCGGTTCCCAGCTTTTCCTTGCTTGGACCACTTTTTGTTGACACTGACCACTGCAGACCAGAAACACCCCGCAAGAGCTGCAGTTTTGGAGATGCTCTGGCCTTTGTCAAAGTCGCTCAGATCCTTACGTTCACCTATTTTTTCTGCTTCTAACACATCAACTTTGAGGACGAAATGTTCAATAGCTGCCCTGTCAGTGGTCATACTATTATGGCTGATAAGTTGTGTATATATATATATATATATATATATATATTTATACAGGGCATACATACAGTATTCTTCTATCTGTATGCTACTTGAGAGAATATGTAAAATATGAGCATTGTTTTAAGGGACAAACAGAATTTACCATTTCACTAGTGAAGAATATTGGTTGCTGTGGAAAGCTTAAACAGATTACGGGGGCCTTGGGAGATTCCAGGCTTACAGCTTGTCTAGAATATTACACACAAAGGTGGAAAAATTCCTTGAAGTTATTTTTAGCATTGATTATATTGAACTTCATGTCTTCATGTCCAGCAATGAATCCTGTCTCAGGGGCCCACGACTGAAAAAGCCTAATCCCTATTCTTAATGTATTACCGCACATATTAAAACCTAATGTGTATCCCAGATCCCTAAATCGTGTATAACAACTCTTGTCATGCTTACCATTACATATAGGATACCAGATATTTTCTTTCACCATTTATCGTAACTGATTAGTTCATGACCTCCACCAACATGTTTTGAGTACTCCCTGTATAATTTCTTTACCTAAAAATGGATTTTAGTGAAGCAATCATTATATTATTATTATTTAGTATATTCAGTGAAAATTTGAGTGGTCAGTCAAACTAAGGATTAACCCAATTGGCCAAACCCCACCAAAGTTGCATGACCTCACATGCTAACACTCACAAATCAGCAAATAATGTTTTTAATTATATAGAAACTGTTTGTTTAAATTATGTGAGTTGCAGGTGAGTTCATCTTGTATGTCTTCAAATGGAATTCACAATTTTAATTAAAGCAATAAAGCATATTATATAAATATTTATCAAAGTGGGATGTTAACAAATTATCCCTGGGGAAGACCCTCATTCTGTTCCTAGTGGTTCACAGGGTTAGTAAGCCCTTTAGGAGGGAACTGTGCCCTTGCTGCCTCCAATCTCTTTCCATTTCATGTGCTGTGGGATGCTGGGGATCAAACAATAAATACATATTAAATGTAAAATATCCCTACCTACCCCATCTCTAAGTACTCCAAAATCCCTATCCACACACACCCCCTAGGCACCAGAGGGGTACAACATGAAAAAAGTTTTTTTTGTTACTGTTGATGCCATTCAGTAAGGTCCTTGAGTACATACCTCTGGCCCACAAAAAGATTGAAAGAGGCCATTCAAGCAAAGAAATATTAAAAAGTTTCAAATACAATATTAAGAAGTTACACATTGTAAAAAATTAATCCATGCAACAACAACCCTGACAATAGAAGCTTGCCAACCTCCCCATGTCACCATCAGGAGGCCCTGGGGAAGTCTTCCTTACCTTTTTCTGGCACACCTCTGACTCATCCAGTAACCAACTATTGTTTCTGTATGTCATCTTGTTATACTTGTATACTGTATACTAATTGTTGTCCTGTATACCCTACAGTGCTGTGTAATCTGATGGTGCTATATAAAATAATAAATAAAAAAAATACTAATCAGGGACATTATATAACGGGACTACTCCCAGCTACCCTTGCTGTAGCCTCTGCGTTGTTTGTTCATGATGTTTGCATACTGCTATTCACTGTCTTCTGGCAGACTCAATTTATGCTGTATTCTCTTCTCTCTCTGCTGTTCTCCATGGTACTTGCCGTCTGTCAGCCCCCATCTACCCAGGCCTTACCTGTAGATGGCATCCCAAAAGTGGTGAAAGGAAGCAACACGTAAGAACAAGCCCCTGTCCCTGCACAGAGAATCTCGTCTGATCCAGTACCAGCACCTGCCTGGGTAAAGGCTGCTGAAACTTACATTGGTTAAACATAAATTATAGAATGCTAAACTCAGGGTTAACAAATGTTTAATGTCTCTCGTTCTTGATGCTATCAGGAATTACCAAAAAGTTTCATCAAGGCATAGAAAAGGGAGCCATGGATAACCACATTTTGCCATGTGACTTATGTGCAGTTTAATGTATATAATCAAAATAAAATATGGTATTTAGAAATGCAACATGACCTTAAAATGCCTTGTTTTTTTTTTTTTGGTCTTGCCCCATGCTATGCTGCCTAGTGTCACTGGAAATGTTATATGGTATAATCTGCCCATCCTAAAAGACTCAGGTTGATAAAACACAGGCTCCAAAGATAAGAGAACTGGGTGGATTTCATATTCTCTAGGGTCCATTGTCAGGAGTTGTCAATTAAAGATTATAGAAGTCTCTGGGTAATAGCATTATACAGATCAACAGTATCCGTGCACACCGACTGTGTAACTTTTCTTCAGATGTTTTCTGTTGTAGCCAAGTTTTCTGGAAATAAAACAAGGACATTATTTAGATATTTTATAAATATACCCATGATACCCTCATGAGATGTAATTAATAAAGAGGAAAAAGATAATGGAATCATAACGAGCTCTTTATAAATAACATGTAATCTAATGTCAGGCCTCATAACAATACATAATCTAAGTTGCACTTTAAGATCCTTTTGTGATACAGCATGTTGCATTGGTTGCACACTTTGGACTAGAGAGTTGCATTATTTATTAGTTATTCCTTATTAAAAGGGTATTAATTACATTCGAGAAAATATAGTAGTAGTCACACAATGACATAAATGGATGTTTAAACATCAGATTATTTAACCACACATGGCATACATTGAGCACATTTTACAGAAGGTATATTGATGATTTGTTATTCCTTTTGGATGGTCCACTTAGCTTCAAGATTTACTGGAGATTTCTAATAGCAATGGTTAAAACCTCAGATTAACAGATGATGTAAAGAATCAATATTGTTCCTTGAGTTACAACTGTCCCCGAGTACCTTATTTGTTACCACAGCCCTACACAGGAAAAGAGGTATCGTGACAATACCATTATTCATGCAGAGTCCTGCCATCCTAGTCACACTATCACAGGTATTCCTGTAGGTCAATTTCTCCAGCGTAATTCTACTGAGTTGTCAGATTTTGTCAGACTACTAGAAAGAAGTTATTCTCTAGCCATTCTTCGCATGGCCTTTTTGAAAGCCTTTTGTTCTGATAGGACAGTTTGATGTCCTCTTCAAGTCGATCAGTTCAGAGTAACAAAATGGAAACGCTTATTTTTATAACATCTTATAGTAGACAATTTACCCATATCAAAAATGTTGTTAACAAACAGCTTCATATACCTTTCAATGGCAAGTATTTCCAATCTATTTTGCCTCACTGCTGCAAGTTTGTTGCCAAGAGAGCAGTTACATTAGTCAATGTGGTTCCCCTCAAGATTATACCATTCACACGAGAGAACACTTATGTGGCTAAATCATGTTGGTACATTTAAATGTGGTGGTCAGCCCTGTAAGTGTTGCCAGCCTATTTGCCTTAGTGATTCTTTTACTTGTTTGGTCTTTCAAAGAAGCTACAAGTGATTACATAAACTACTATCTTCTCACATGCATGAAACAATAGGTGGGCAAGACCTCACATCAATTTAAGGGCATGGATCAGAGAACATGTATCTACCCTTCCGGGTGAAGACACCAGGAACTCATCCATTAGCACACATGTTTTGGAAAACAGAGACTTAAGCCAATGCAGAGTGCAGGGTATTGATAAGGTGGCTTTCCATTAAAAGGGGAGGAAACTATTCTAAGGTATTACCCAACATTAATTATACTGTATAGTGATTAATAATGCTATTTTTTCTTCTCTCTCCTTCTTCCAATCTCTCAACTAGATTTTGTTTATATGTTTTCATTTATTTACATGTATGTATACTTTTACTTTCATATCTTTTATTCTTTGATCTGTGCTAGCAGCATACCCATTTGTTCATACTGTGTTATGGTTTATTGGTTCCTGTAGTGCAGGGGTCGGAACCGCGGGGTCTGGTCCGCGGGGCAAGAGGTGCAGAAACCGTGGTCGCGTGGGCACAACTGATCATTTCTGCAGGGACCCGGTGCTTACCTGTGCCTTGTTCTGCTAAGTGGGTGCTATAACCCAGCAGTCAGGTAACATGATCCAGACGCGTTCCTGCTTCCCCTGGGCAGTAAATAGAAGTTGTTCACACAGAGTGCGAGCAACACAGAGGGAAGCAGTTGGCCCATGCGGAAGTCTGCGAGCAGCACAGAGAGATCTGCAGTTCAGGTAAAGGGGTGGAGAAGGGTGTATGAATAAGTAAATAAATGAGTATATGAATGAAGGAATATTTGTGAATGAGTGTATGTGAATGAGTATCTATGGATGAGGGAATAAATGCGTTTCTGTGAATGAGTGAATCAATATAGATAAATATGTGTGTGAGTGTGTAAGTGGGGGAAGGATTGCACAGGGGGGCTGTTTGAGGCAAGGATGGCACAGGGAGGTTGTTTGAGGCAAGATGCCACAGGGACGCTCTTTGAGGCAAAGATGCCACAGGGGAGGTCTTTGAGGCAAAAGACGCCACAGGGGATAACTTTGAGGCAAAAGATGCCACAGGGAGGCTCTCTGAGGCAAAGATGCCACAGGGAGGCACTTTGAGGGAAAGTATGCTGCATGGAGGCTCTTTGAGGCAAATATTTTCCTCCAATGCTTCGAGTCTGGGTGCTAGGCAGGTCCTGTGGATGCTATCTGTGTGCCAGGGCTGACATGATATTAAAGGGGGCTGGCTGGGTGGCACAAATACTCAATGTGTGGATGTACACAAGTGTGGGGCCAATGAGGCATTAAATCACAAGGGGGCTGGTTGTTGGCATCACATAAATCAATACTAAAGGGAAGGCTGTCTGGTGGGATAAAAATAAAATGTGGGGCTAATTTAATTAAATTGATAATATTGTATGGCCTACGAATAATGTTATAAATATCCAAATGGCCCTTGGCAAAAAAAAAGGGTACCTATTGCTGTAGTGATATAACAAAATAAGCTTACTAGGTTCTTGCAACAATACATCATCTAAACTCTGAGCTCCTTTTGTGATATAGCATGCTGTATTTGCTGCATACTTTGGACTGGTGATTTGTAATATTTATTGTTATTCCTTACTGTAAGAATATTAGTTACACTTGAGAAAATATAGTAAAAATGAACATGCACACAATGACATAAATGCATTTTTGAACATCAGATGATTTGACCACAAAGACGTAAGCAGTGTAATGATGGACCTGCTTGTTGGGAATGAAATCAGTGCTTAGTCCAGCATGCAAGCACAAAGGTCAATCAATTCCATCCTCTGAAGATGTCAGGGAGGGATGTAGCAGCCTCGCAAAAATGTGTAAACGTGCAGAATAAAATGATTACCAGAGATAAGAGCAATGTGTGGCTTTCATATTCCCTGAAGTTCATGGTCAGGATTTGTCTTCTGGAGATTATAAGAGTCTCTCAAGGTAATAACATAATATGGATTAGTGATATACACACGGACACTGTGCGACTTTACCCTTCAATTTATCGATGTTCCTGAAAATAAACCAGGATGTAAATCCTCAATTAGAACATTTTTTATAAAAACAAATGTTTTAGGGGATGAGGGGGGGGTTTGCCATAATGAGAGGGCATGCGGAGGGAGCTTCCAAAGCTCACCTTCATATTAGAGACGCTAAAGTAATATTATACATATATATTAATACATTGTTAATTTTGCTAATGTTGAAAATAGGATAGTTTGACTCTATCATCTTTATTATTAAAGATGTAATCAGACATCCTTACTTTATGTTACAGCTTCCAAATCACACTACTCTATAGTATATTTTATTATTTGTCTAATCTACCTGTTTACTTCAGATTGAATTAAAAAAATAGATGGTTCGGCTAACAATGAAAATTTCAAATGAATCAAACTTTTCATGCTTGTTTGTGGCCAAACTGCCCCAATTAGCCAAGAATTCTCCAAAACATGCCATACACAGATTCCCATTTTTTTTAATGGTAAGTGGGGATCATCACGGCATCATCACATCACAGTATCATCACGCCACTGGTAGAACAGGCTGAATTAATGAACAGAGCCAATACTACCATCCAGTGGCTATATGTGGGAATAAACTTCACATGTCTTCAAGTATGCTGAAATATACGCATCTCTGAAATAAAAGCAAATCGAAACTTGACAAAGGCTGGTGGTAAAATGTGTGCATGCGAAGAGTTAAAATACCAGCATTTGAAATACCTTGGGGGGTGTAGTTTTAAAAAATATATGGTTTTATTGGGCACACTGAAATGACCTGGCTCAAAGATGTACCAAATAAGGCATGGGCAGTGGATACTCAGGAGATGTTACTGAACACATATTGGGATGTTGTGTGACAGTGACGTATACCAGGACCTGCTAATTCATAACTGAAGTAAAATGCAAAAAAATGACTACCACAAAGTCTAAGACTGGTGGTAGAGTTAGTGCATGGAAAGAGTTAAAATACTAGCATCTGAAATACCCTGTGGTGTCTAGTCTTCAAAAATATATAGTTTGATGGGGTAAATTGTATTGGCCGGCTTCAAAAATACCCAGATAGGGGAAGAATTACCAGGTTTGGAAAAAATGGTTTTGAAATAGCAAAACGCTACTTGTACTTATTGCCCGATAACGTGCAGAAAAAAAGCCAAAAAAAACATAAAAACATTGGGTATTTCTAAACTCAGGACAAACAGTAGAATCTATTTAGCAGTTTTTTCATTAGCTTATACAGATGAGAAAGTCCCCTTTCTCTCAATTTTTCACCATATTTTATACTTTTTTTTATAGTAAATGATATGATACAATCAAAAGAAAGCCCTTCTTGTCCTGAAAAGGACCCAATATATAACTTGTGTGGGTTCAGTAAACAGGAAAGATGAAAATTACAGCTAAACACAAGCAGCGCAGAAATGTTAAAACAGCCATTGTCACTAAGGGTACAAAAAAATAAATTCAGCCTTTGATGGAAAATATGCCATAAAAACCTTGTCCAGATTATCAGAATGATATAAATGGAATATTGCTGACCAACCTAATATATAAACGCAGTTAACAACATTCTATACTACTTCAAGTTAATATTTACCACCATTACGTTAGTGAAATAATTACGGCTAATGTTATTGAATTAAATGGCAGGTTACATTAAAGGCCGTATAATAAATACTCTTTGGATACGTGTGGACGGAAAGCACTTGTGGAAACTATAGGTGTAATGCTTTTAATTCTTTGCTATCCTTCCATATAATTCTCCACAGCCACACAACTCGTACAGAACTACAAAACACACCCGCTCTGTTCCACACAATTGCACGCACGAAACTCTCTCATGACACGCAATCCGCAAAGCGCCCAAAAAGCGCGCTCTAGCGCCATCTTGGTTATGGGAAGATGTCGCGTCTTATGTCAAAACGAGGCGTGAAACGCTCGGGAGGCGCGTCCTCTTCTACCCAATGCAAAGGGCAGGGGGCGCGGCTGAAATTTCAAATATACCCGGTAAAAGAACGGCTGCGGCGGAGGCAACGGAACTTGAGCGTTTTAAAGAACAAATACAGTGTAAGTGTCATGTAATATAAGTCAGCGCAGCGGAACTCAACGGGTACTCATCTGATAATAGTTGAGGGTCTATAAAGCAAGTATGTATAGATACGCAACGTAGCGGTTACGCATATAACGTATCCCAGGGTGGTTAGTGTGAGGTAAATGTGTAAGTAACTTGTGACAGAGGCATGTTTAACTTCATCTTGTTAAGCCTAACCTCTCTGGCACTGTTATTATTTTAACCTGGTTTGGACAGTATATGTGCCTTTAGCACTAAAGTCTCTTTTTAGTTTTCTTAAACTCTTTTAGCCTTTTTATGCCAAAAAATCCATTATTATTGTGACTAGTTTATAAATATATATTTTTTAAAGATTATTTATTAAAATCGCAGAGGTTATGTCATTTGTTCGTCTTTTAATATTTCCGTCCAGGATGGATAAGCTGACCTTTCCCTCTATTCCGGCCACGGATCTGGTAAACTTTTTACGCCAGTACGTTCTGACCGGAACCGAATCCAAAAACTTCACCAAAGCTGATATTTTTCCCAATCCAAAGGTGAGTAAAAATATGTCTTAAATGTTGTACCCTATGTTTACCCTATGTTTTTTTACAGGTATAATGGAAATACAGAAAGATTAACTAATGTTAGTGAAAATATGTTTGCGGTGGATGTGACAAGTTATTTGCAGTCAGTCCGTTTATACTTGTAATTGCCCCTTTTAGCATTAAGTATGATGTATATTTGGCCTGATGACGGCTTGTTGACCTAATCGCTCTCGCTTTACAGCCTGAAGTGATGCAAAGGCTCTACATGAGAGTCCTGCAGCAAGTGTTTAATTATGGAGTGGAGCGCTTCTATATGGTAAGTACCATTACCTTCTGTGTGTGTGTGTGTGTGTGTGTGTGTGTGTGTGTTTGTGTGTGTGTGTGTGTGTGTGTGTGTGTGATTGAGATGCTTTTCTGTATGGAAGTGTAACGCAGAACTCTTTTTCCTATGTGGGATCTGTAAATACAGTATATGGATCTGTGGATTTATGTGTTTCAAGGAAATGTATTACATCATTGCTTCTGAAAACTTTTTATTTGTGTATTTTGATATTTGTGAAGAAAATTTTGGCTGGTGCAGAGGTAACTTCAATGCCACCTGTGACAAAGGGCGGTTATGTTTATAGTAACCAAAACATGCTACTTTTTATTCTAAAAAAACAAAACTGATTTATTTATTAACCTCACGCTGTCAAAGTCCCTTTGATAGCAATGTTGTGAATAGCTTTCACCTTTCTAAATAATAATTTACTAACTTTATTAAATTGCCAGTAATATTTTTAACCAATGTTTAGTTAGTTACATTATTTGTTATTTATAGCACATATATCACTATTTCCATCTGGCACCAATTACTCACCCCAGTTAAATATTGGTAGAGCATGTGGGTACCCAGTCCCTTTCCAATGGCGCCGAGGCTCTGTAATAGATAGCAATGGGTACCGTGCCTCTGACACGGAACAGAACTGATTGTCTATAGCCATGAAATGGGAGAAGTGTATTTTTGGTTTAAAAGATTAAGCCGTTTTGAGTGTATTATATAAATACAGCAACTGTTCACCTTGCAGGTGCCTATGAATCTTGACATCCAGTATCCAGATATCGTTGAAGGCTTTGCTCCTGTGGCACATATTCTAAAACACATGTATGTACATCAGGGAATATATTTGATATATGACAACTTATGCGCTTGGTATTCACAAAACACTTTTTGTGTCCGTTTTAAATATATATAAAGTGGATATAGAGGCAAAAGGTGATCATTGTTGACCTTATTTGCATGCGCCTACCCAGAATCCCTTGTGGTTGTGGCAGCACCATGAGATTTCTGAGGGAAAAACCAATCCCTTCTTCTACTACTCCCTGTTTTAAATCTGGAATTGTACGTCTATGTATTTCTTTAAACAGGGCACGCTTCATGCCAATGTGTCGAGTGTATGATTTCCACCCGTCAGATGTCTTAAATCCAAGTAAGTGATATAGTTAAATTGTAAGATTTCGGGTTCATAGTTATGCTTTTGTGTAAAACCCCATATGTTTTCCCCTTTTAGAAGGAAAGCGGACACTGCACCTGCTGAGCGGGATTGTAAACTTCATGCACTTCAGGGAAACTCGGAAGAGTGTTTACTCTGAATATTGCTTGAGCTATGTAAGGACAATTAACCTACTCTAAGTTCCTAACTAGTAGTAATAAACATGGTCTTCCATTTACAATGTAATACACTGCCCTGAGACTTTTTTTCTTTACATTTTACGTTCAATTTTATATATCTATTTCTGTTTAAATTAACCAAACTACTCTTTAATGCTGAGATTATTATTTTGTTCAATCAGAGAGCTGCTTTGGAGAACATGCATCACTTGCAAAAAGCAAATCAAGAAGCTGAAGCCAAGATAGAGAAACTTATGTAAGTCTACAGTACGCCGATCCATTTATTTGAAACCCACTAAGGTGCAGGAGATGACACAAGGGCTTTGTGAATAGCGATGTGCATCTCTTTCCTGTTCTTAATGGGTATCGTATAACTGTGCAACTCTTAGCTTCACGGTCCCCATGCCTACTTTGCCGCTTTATTACATAGTTTCATTTTTCCAGGACAGTTCCACCAGAACAGCAGGCAGAGTTTAAAGCATTGTCTTCCGATATTCATGATCTACAGCAGACCATAAGCCAGGAATATCGTGCAAAAGATGTGAGTGAGACTTTGTGCTTTTTTTTTTACATTTTTTTTCACATTTTGCACTGAATAACGCTTATTTGGGCATGGTATCTTTCCATTGTTTGGCAACCAGACAGAAATTAAATAAGCTTTTCTGAAATCAGTCCTCCGTTCTTTAAAACAAAAGTCCATGTAAAATGTTTTAAAATGTCAGAAGCCTGCAGTAACGTTTCTCCAGTGAGCCGCGATGAATAGAAACCATGTGCCCTGTCTCGCCTGTGTATTTGTTTTCTAAGAGCTTCCCTCTCTAGATTATGTTTGGAAACAACTTGACTTTTTCTTTTTTTCCTACCTAGATGTCTTTTCAAGACAAAATAGCACATCAAAAAACAGATTTTACCGAAAAGAATAAGAAGCTGGTAAGTTCCATCAGAGCTCGCATTTATTAATGAAGGTGATGGCATTACTTATTTGGACTTTGCGGCACTCCAGGTGGATATTACTTTGGCTTCACAAGTGAACGTGCTATGTTTATCCTCTATTTTCTGATATACACGTATATGCTTTTATTTACTCTTTACCAACAACACTTTGTTTTCACTCAGAGTCAACATAAGCTAGCTATTGCCACTATGAAAGAGGAACAAGAACGCATGAAATCCCAAATTGTGGAATCTCCGGAGCAGCGCAAAAGTAAGACAGAGAGGATGAAGGAAACTGTACACAAACTGAAACAATCCAGGGTGAGTTGAAAATATGATGGATATCGTGCAGTATTTAAACGGGATCTGCTACCTTGCAGTGGGATTCAGAATTGAACTGTTAGACGTAAGCAGTAAAACTGTCCTTTAATAGGACGCATCCCAAGGGCACCTGTCGGTTCTACACGACAGAACCTGATCTATATAACAGTGTGTCTCTTTAAGAAGTGTAAATCTATACTGGAATGTGTATGACATTTAAAGTGAGAGTCCCAAGGGAAAAAATTATTTCTCTGAATATTAAACATTGTACAGCACAACGCTGAATAAACGTGTGTTTTGTTCTAGAGCTAATTACTGTAGTATGTGGATGGGGGGTTCTGATCAATTCAGCCATATATCTGCAAAAGGGAAAACATTCATTTAAAGGGGATACTAAGATTTCTTTTTGGTGCATATAAAGGCTCAATTATCTATTGAAGTTTCCAATAGGGTTGTAGTAGGGGCTGTGTAGTAGAGTGGAATAATATAGCATTGCTGTAATTTATATTCCAAGCAAATGTACATCTGTCATTATTGCAGTTCATGAAAATGTGCCATATTTCAAGAGTAAACAAGGACAGTATAGAAAACATTTCAGTGACACTACTACAAAATATTGTTTCCATTTCACACGTGTGGGTTTAAATCATCCTATTTTCTTTACCCCACAGCAAGAAGCGAGTGAGAAATGTGATTACTACAGGGAACGAGTCACCGTTGCTAGTCTGTGGCAGTCTGATGTACAAGGCTACATAAAGAAACTTCAGAGTGTTGAGGCAAACTTGGAGATGCACAGGAAAATCCAGGAGGAGGTAATACATTTACACACGGTACTGTGTATGATAGGAATTCTAGTATTTGTACCCTTTTCTTTCAGTGTCTGTACATTCTGGCATACTGGGATTTATTTATTAAAGGGAAAAGTTGGCAGGAGAGATGTGGTTTCCACCTTTCTGACCTCCGTTTACCTTATGAAGGTCAAAACCCAGTAAGCTTTTGTATAACTAAAATTGGTTTCTTTAGTCACTCTAACCATTAAAGTATGCAAGGCCAACTTAACCCATCTTGCTGAAGAACTTTGCTGGGGCTGGCCGATCATAACGTATAGTGAGGTGAGGGAGTTGAAACCACAACGGACTGTCACTGCCCTGCAGACTGTCACTTTAGTGAATCAGAGTTTTGTTGTTGGAGCCATTGCTAACAAGTAATCGGTTGCAGATCAGACAGAGTGAAGAGCAGATTGTTAAATTCAATCTTGAGTTAAAGTCCTTCTCTAATGAGGATGCACAGCTGAAAAGAACCATTCAACTCAAGAAAGAAAAGCTTCTAAAACTATACATTAAAAGTAAGAAGAAGCAGGAGGATTTCAACCAACAGAAGCAGGAAATCCTTGAGTAAGTAGTGAATTTTAATAATCCTGTAGTTAATGGTTTGAGTATATATTTTACAATTATGGTTTCTCCATCGTTAAAATGTTTTGTGCTCATTCCAACCCTTCTTGTGCTTGATTTTTGTACATGTGCCTGTCTTGGGTCTACTAATAGTACAAACTGATCTAGAGGTCTAAAATGTATATATTTGCTGCACACTCCTGAAACTACTCAAGAGCCATCATCTCCATGGCAGTGGTAAGAGGTAAAGGTTGTTTGTTACATTGAGTCTAATGATGGGCTAAATTGTAGCTGATGAAAGCAGAAATGTTTTCTGGGAACCTCACACCTCCCTTTAAAATACATTGAAATCTGTGGGCTTTGTCCCTATTTAGAATTTGCAGTCATATCCAGGAGAAGAGACAAGCTATGCATGGACGCGTGGCCCAGGTTATGCAAGAAATTCAACAAACAACCAGCAAAAAAGAGGAGCTCCAAGAAACGTGTGAAAAAGAGAATAAGAAGTATCAGGTAAGGTTTTTCATCTCTTTGCTTGAACATGCTTAATGCCATTTCAATCAACATCTTATTTGGTAAAATGACACCTGTGATTGATAAAAAAGATCCAATGAATCTACATTTACTTTGACATAAGCACAAAACATTAATGTTGTAAGAATGTTATTCCTACCATGCAATTTTTGGTCAAATTGTAAGACTGACTTTGTTCCACCCATGGTTCTATAGTCATTGAAGTCACCTTTCTACTTGTGTGTCATCGTTCCGTACCTCCCATGTAACGTTTATGTGCTTAAATGAATACACCTTTCCAGGAGGTTATTACGGACTTCAGAGCTGCGTTGGAGAAATATCATGACAGTTTGCAGAAGGCATCTGATCGGAGCTCTGAGCGAAGAAGAGAGATGATTGCAGAACTGAATCGGAGGTTGAGTCGGCGATAGCAACGTGGTGCTTGGCATTAGCTTTTTTTGTATATATTTCTGTTTTGTATAATAAAGCTTGCTGTTTGTATTACATTCATGTAGTTGTCACCACTGTACATACACTTGACTATTGCATGCAGAGGTGATGCAAACTAGACAATGTGTTTTTGGCCACAAAGAACACCATACATGTGCATGGGAACAGGTTTTTTGTCTGTTTAAAAGGGGCACCCTGTATCTTCTGTTAGAGAATTACCCTAGCTATTAAGCAAAACCTATACAATTGTAGAAAAAAGGCACACATTATGTACTAACTTAACTTTTATAGAGTAAAGTTTCTATTTGAAATACACCTTGTCTTGGCTTCTGTTTTGCTCACATAATTATCTCCTTTACTTCATAATGATTTCTATACCAGTCATTAAAGACAAGAGAATAGGTAAGAGGGTTCATGCACATTGATATACTCCAAGGGAGTTAACGCGTATTATCTATATCATACATTCTCCCTCACCAATCATAACCTCTAGAGGGAGTTGGTGACTCACATAATATTTAAGTAACACAAACATTTTAATGCTGAGCAGATTTGCAGATTGTATTTTAAGACTAAATATGGCTTTAGGTTACTTTTTGCAAAACTATATAATAAATATATAAACATTCTCCTGCAAAAAAATACTAAAATCTTTGTAAAGTTTATAGATTTCAAAAGAGACAGGAAGTTTGTGAGATTTTAGCCAACATTTTAGACTACAAAAAATGCCCTTATGGATGAAATATTAAAAACTTTACAGCATTTGCCACAATCCATTACTTTAAATTATGTAAACCTAGGAGCATCAAATTGTCACTGCCATCAACCAATTGATCTGCTTATCAGGCTCTTACAGAAGTGACTTGAGGAAAAGGGTCAATAAGCAGGTTCCATTATCTTTAGAACATAAAACTGAGCTGTTCAGTCTCATGGCAAGAAGCTTCAATATGTAAAAGCATGGCATCATATTCAACTCTAGTAATTGGAAATCCCTTCTAAATGAACACTTTCATGTTAAAACCATACTGGAGTACATTTTACACACACCTGTATGCTTTCTGAACACAGCGGTCACACACATTGCTATCAGCTAATCAGTAGGATATCAAGGGATAAACCGTTGTTTATATATACACACACGCGTGTGCCACTTTATTAGGTACACCGTGCTAGTTTCAGGTTGGAACCCCTTTTGCGTTTAGAACTGCCTTCAAACTTTGTGCTTTCCTCTGAGATTTTGGTCCATATGGACATGAGACATCACGCAGTTGCTGCGGATTTGCCGGTAGCACATCCATGATGTGAATTTCCCGTTCCACCACATCCCAAAGGTGCTCTATTGGAGGCCATTGGAGTACAGTGAACTCATTGTCATGTTCAAGAAATGAGTTTGAGATGATGTGAGCTTTGTGACATGGTGCATTATCCTGCTGGAAGATGGGCACACTGTGGGCATAAAGGGATGGACATGGTCAGAAACAATACTCCGGTAGGCTGTCGTGTTTATACGATGCTCAATTGGTACTAAGGGGTCCAAAGTGTGCCAAGAATATATCCTAACACCATTACGCCACCACCAGCCTGAACCGTTGATACAAGGCAGGATGGATTTCGTGGTTTCATGTTATTTACGTAAAAGTCTGACCCTGCCATCTGAATGCTGCAGCTGGAATCAAGACTCATCAGACCAGGCAACGCTCTTCCAGTCTTCCATTGTCCAATTTTGGTGAACCTGTGTGAATTGTAGCCTCTGTTTCTTGTTCTTAGCAGACAGGAGTGGCACCCGGTGTGGTCTTCTGCTGCTTTAGCCCATCTGCCTCAAGATTTCGATGTGTTGTACGTTCACAGATGGCATTCTGCATACTTTGGTTGTAACGAGAGGTTCTTTGAGTTACTGTTGCCTTTCTGTCATCTTGAACCAGTCTCCCCATTCTCCTCCGACATCAACAAGGTATTTTCGTCTACACAACTGCTGCTCACTAGATATTTTTTTTTCGGACCTGTAAACCCTAGAGATGGTTGTGTGTGAAAATGCCAGTAGATCAGTAGTTTCTGAAATACTCAGACCAGCCTGTCTGGCACCAACAACCATGCCATGTTTAAAGTCACTGAAACCCCTTTCTTCCCCATTCT
>VKOC01019733.1:0-53579 GCA_009364415.1 Spea multiplicata | reverse complement strand
CCATGCCCCTGATATGCCTTTTACCCTTGATATGCCACCATGCCCCCTGATATGCCTTTACCCCTATATGCCACTGAGATGCCACTGTGCCCCCTGATATGCCTTATAGCCCCTTTATGCCACTGTGCCCCCTGATATGCCTTATAGCCCCTTTATGTCACTGTGCCCCCCTGATATGTCTTATAGCCCCTTTATGCCACTGTGCCCCTGATATGTCTTAATATAAACTGACATCACTAAAATAGGTATTAAAATATATGCTTTAATAAATAGACAAAAAAACCAAATACACAATACAATATAAATATATATAAATATATGGACAATATAAACAATAAATCAAATATTACAGACATCAAAAAATAAAAACCACAAATTAAAGAATGCACATAATTAATAGATCCCGAAAACAATTCTACCTGCCCCACCAGGGGTTAATATATCAACAGAAGAAACACAGGGCAAATGAGCATAAAAATAAAGATAATAGTCCAGGCTTACCTTGCCCAGTGCTACTTACTTGTCCTGTTTTTCTTCTGTTGCTATATTAACCCCTGGTGGGGCAGGTGGCAGTGAGGTGAAGTAGCGGAGGTTGCGCACATCGCGGACTAAAATCTAAGTCTCCTGCAGCGCTGCACGGGACCTGGATCCTCTTCGGCAGCCGGTAGGGGTCTGTGCGATGCACGCAGACAGCCGCTTCTCTCCTCCGCTTCCGTTGGGGCTTCCATGATGGAAGCCGCGCCGGAAGGTCACGTGACGCCGGGTCCAGTAATAGAAGCGCCGGCGGAAGTGGAGGGGAGAAGCGGAAGGGGAGGGGTGAAGCGGAGGATGTCTGCGCGTTTTGCACAGACCCTCAACGGATGTCAGAGAGGATCCAGGTCTCCTGCAGTTTTGTCAGCGATTTTCATAATCGATTATTATCAATTTTATCGATTTGTTGTTGCAGCCCTACTAAATACCCTAATAAGGACTGAGTGAGACACTTACCCTATACCACCTTGGCTTGAAACTTAGTGTAAGAGCCTGCACCTGTACTAAATACATGTCTGGTAGAGGGATGTTATTTTGGATAATTCCTGTGATACAGTCTTCTCAAACAAAAACTGAGGGTCATCCGCTACTTTCAAGTTGAAGTAAGTGGGAATTGTGCTCATGAGCCATTCAATCCCAGTAGCATTTTGTGTTTTTATTGCTGTCACACAGAGCCTCCACCCATACTCTGGGGAGGTTTGGACAATTCTCAATGGACCATATCTTCCCAAGGGAAGTTTTATTTTTTTACACAACCACTATCTTCTCCTGCTAATACTGCAATGTTCATTGTACCACACGCCTGTTTGGGACTTACATATGAATCCCAAATAAGATAAAGATGCGTTCCTTTATCTGCTGCTTGTGGGTTGTTAATACTAATATGAGGTGCCCTTATAGGCACTTGCAAAAATGTGGACATCTGAGAACTTTCTAAAAGTGCTGACCTTGGGACTCATCAGATAATGATAATTATGTTGTAGAAACACACTAATGGTGGCAACCAAATGGTTCTGAGTTAAGCCAAGTAGGAATTGCCGTGCTAATATCCATCTGATCCAGAGTATCTGCCCATTCAGTCTGACACTGAGGCCCAAACTGAACTCTCAGGTATAGTTATATATATAGAGTTAGATATCCCAGATGATCATATCCAGAATTGGAGTTCCTATTTGGTGTGCCAGTTAATATTAACTAATGCAGGTCCCTCAATCTGCACTCAGAGCTCAACCGAATGATGGATTTGTAGTTGAACAATAGTTAAATAGTTAAATTCTGGGGCTCCATAAGATTATCCTTGTTGCTATTGAAATCAGCACTAGATGGAGCTATGACTGATTTAATGGGCACATTTTGTGCATTACTTATAATTATTGGTGGCATCCCATGTAAAAATGTATTTTATGCAACTCTTTATTTAGATAACTGTTCCATGTTTCAATCCATATACTAATACATTTTATGTAAAATCTACATTAGCCATTAAAAATATACTGTAAAATGATCTGAAAGCTAATTACCCATAAGGGGGAGGATAAACATTGTTGTGCTAGAATAAATCTTAGCTTTCCATGCACGGGATTTATTTTGTTTTGCTAGGTCCTTTTTTGCAATAAGTTGTGGAAACTGCAGAATTGTGTGTATGGGTCTCTTCCCCTCTTCTGATGTTACCTTAAACAGCTGAGGCTAATTGGAGCAAGACAAGATCTGCTAACCTGAAGATCTGCTAGCCAATCGGTGTAGAACCTACAGTTCCTAGAACATGGATCACTGGGTGTTGTTTATCTCCAGAGGGAAATACACTGTACAGTCTTTCTAATGTTAATGGGAGGGATACATATATGATTTCCAGTGGCATAGTGTGTGTGTGTTCAACCAAATCTATTGGGCGCCGGCAATGACATGAGATTTAGCCATACTTAATAAAGAAAGAATAACAAATTACAACCTTTCAATACAAACTCATCAATATGTACCGTAAGAGCACCTCTGTATATCACACAGGTATCATTTTACACTAATTTTGTAGGAAAAAAGTACTTGTGTATAATTAACACCCACCAGATTAGATCACTGGCAGATGACCAGTGAGACTGATCAATGATCAGTCACCTAAAGAGTCATTACATCACTTGTGTGTGACAAGCTTAGGCCACTTAATTGATCAGTGCTGAAGGGTTGAAGACATTCTTATCTTAGAATTCTTAGAATTATTACTAATAACATCAACTTAAGACATCATGTGGTAGTCAAAGATGCTAACAATTTTTGATAATGCATTTATCACACAAACAAGCAATTAGTCATGGTTGCAGGAAGGAAAAGCCAGTGCATGTGTGACCATGTGGCTGTATCTATGTAGTATGTCCCGGCCATGAAATAAGCCTGGGATAATACCACGATGCAAAAATCGGTACACCACTCCCTGCAGCTAAATGTCCTGACCAGTCTTCCTTCGGACACCCAGTGTTTCTCTGCCATACATTCGTAGAATTGAGTTAGTCAATACCAGCGTACACAACTGCTCCTGCTGTTCTTTACAAGCAGTGAGGGGTAGATGTCAGTGTTTTACGATGGAACAACCTCTTATTACATGTCAGAACAAGCTTTCTACATTGCCCTTTAATTCCAGTTTCCATGAAAAAAATGAACCCTGGCCAACCCAAAAGAGGTTTTTCCTCCATGATTATAACATTTTAAATTTCAGCTATAATTAATGAAGGAAAAAGCTCTACTTACTGTCTCACATGAGGAAACGTGAAATTTATGGCTCGTTAAAGCCCGTAAATAGCAAAATCATGCAAATCTCAATTTTTTGCATCTATTAATATCTTTTTAATACACATATACAGGTTATTCTGTTTTAAGTACATTCAAGAAAGGGGTTATTTAGTCCAGCGTTCCCACATTGGATCACTTTATGCACACCAGGTGGGATTGTAAAACAAAACTAAAAATGTGACCTGAATTGAAATCCTCTTCATAGATGGCAGCACGCCTGACAGGATATTTACAATTTACATATCTGGTAACATTATGGACTTCTATCCCTACAAATGCACTTGCAAAATTGAGAAACCAGGACACTATGAAGCACTGTGCCAACAGGCCATTAACGCCACTCTTAGTCTTTGGACTAAGAGTCCATGTATGAGTGTACCTTCATTTTTTAGTATCAGTTGGGCGTATTACATTTTTTGAGAACCATTTCTATGGATTATGAGGTCAAGTAAATTGAGACTGGCAAAGGCTTGGGCCTACTCTTTACTGTACCACCAGGGACGTGGGGGCAGTAACTGTTGAGTCGTCTGTGACTCTATTATCACACTATTGTGCCATAAAGTGCAATTTCAGTGGTACAGACATAATTTGGCAATGCTGCCCTTGTTGGAGTTGTTCATCCAAGACTATTTGCACTACTTTGAACTGTTCCTTCATCTATAATTCATCTGATCTAACATGTCTCTTGTCCATTTTCACAGTAAAGTACCTGACAATACCATTTTCTATGCTCTATCAATTGTCTGGTCTGGAAAATGAATGGACTTTTATTCTGCTGATGACTGTAGGTTCTTTCTGATAGCACTTCAAGTTGATCAGTGTATTCATGCAGATATAAATTATTCAAGAACAATTATATTTATTCTGCACATAAATAGATAATCAATAGTACCGATTTAATATTAAAGAAATGCACAAATATACAAATTAAGTATAGAGATAAGGTGTTATAGGACCAAAAGAATTTATGTTTTAGCAGATCTAGGGTACTAATTTAAGCTAAAATAAAAAATGCTTAAGTTCTATATTGATATACACTTAAATGTATATATTTTTTATATATATATATATTATTTTTTTTTTTAAAGACTCATTTCTTTTTATTTGGATCTACATACACTATACAGGCGGAATAGGAAGGACCTTCACAAACTGTTGGAAGCATAGCATTGTCCAAAATGTCTTGGTATGTTGAAGGGGACATGCCAAGAAAAGCTAGGAAAGTTAAGTTTTAGATTTTATCTTCTTATTGGTAGGATATATTGTTTACAATAATCACACATTATTTGTAACTGCACAATAGGTGTTGTGGAATTTTTATTGTATATTTTATGTTTTAGTTGGCTGTAAAATAAGAGGGGCCTGTATAACTAATCCAGGTGCATGGTTGTCCCTTCTCGATTCAGAGAAATGCAATGTTCTTCAACTCTCGTGAAACTCCTGATTTATTGAAAATACTATTTATTATATTAGAAAGATTGGTTGATTATTATAGCCAACATTAAATTCAGGGACTATCTTGAATAAAATGTTGCAATTTATTCTCAAAAGAAACCCTTAGAAATCACTAATGTGATTACATAATCATGCCCCAATGTTCTCATTTTCTGGTCTCATGAAAGGACTCAATACACATATGGTAATTGGCAACTTGTCTACATTGTAGGTCAGACAACATGTTAAGGAATATCTCTGCTGTACTCAATGACGCTAGAGGCCATGACCATGGACCATCTCTACTGTGCAAAAGATTGCTTTGGCAGCTTTCCATTGTTGTGGCTCAATGGAAATTCAAACAAGGCCCCAAAATGAACCTGTGACCAACCAATTTCCTTTTAGTGACAGACTTTTATGCACATTCTATTATTTAAGATGCTTGTTTAAAGTCCATATTTATTACAAAGCACATTAGTCAATAGGAATTAATTAGAAAATATACGTCTCCAGGGCTCACTCAATTTATCCCCAATGTTTTTGTGTAGTAGTCCCAAGGTGTGTGGCGGTATGTGGATTTGTGGCAGATGGGGGGGGGGGTGAGCACCTCAGGAAGATTTTAGTGGGTGGCTGGCAAGGACGGTTTAAGGTATTGTACTGTATTAGTTTATCCTAAGCTACCGTATATTTGTAAGAGTCCCGGTTATTTATAATAATTATGAATGTTTATATGTTGGCTTATACAGTATCCTGTGAGATCTTTAATAAATGGTGTGGCATTTCTTCAACCCATTTGCGGTGTCTGTGGTTATTTGGAAAGATGTTGGATGGTATGGTTTTCTTTGTGTCATTTGGAACATAGCAATGTCACCACTTCCTTCATACATGACATCAAGTGCCACAAACATGCTGTACTCTGTAATCAGTTAATAATCTGCCTCATAGAGTAATAAACCCATGTTGTGTTTATACCCATCGAGAACAGGATTGGGAATTATGATCCTGGGGCAAATTTTCAGGTGGCCCAAAGATTGAACCTCTGTGGACTAGAATCGAATAGTTCTAATAAGTGTTTAAGTGTTCAAACCTTATCAACAGGAATTAAAGTAATATTAAATTACACTTTAATCACAATTACACTAAAATGAAACATAGTTATCTAATAATGACCAAAACCTTGATAATATAAAAAAAGTATAATATTCATTTATAATAACAATTGCAAATTGCTTTTGGGGTTAACATTACAGTTATCAGTGTGGTGTGAAATAATTTCCCCACACATTTAGGTTCTTGTGAACTGATTACATGTTTCCATGTATTCCAAATGATGTGATTTGCTTTCTCATCCTAACACGTTATGGCAACTCAAATCCATATTTTTCCAACATGAACCTATATAGGATCTAACCCTATAGCATAGATATGGGCTGAGCTACTTCTCTCAAAAGTTTCTTTCAAAAGATTCAATATACAATTCAATTCCCACGGAACCACTTTTCTCAATTGGATGTCAGAGATACAGTTTTCAGTTAATTGCCATATTCTTCTTACTTTTGGACCATTCCACCAAATATGTCTAAATGTTCTCCTTTTGTTGCAGTCTCCGTAGAGAGCATCTGCAGCTGCTGGTGATTTAGTACATCTTGTGTCTAGTAAATTAGCAGCAATATCTTTTAAAAAGGATGTTCTTGAAATCAAGTGAATATATCACCACCATTACAACAGTTATTTATCAACTTACATTGCTTCTCAGAAATAGGCTAAGACAATATCCAATTCTATTTCTCCTTGTAAGATATATCTGTATTGCTGCTGCTTCCTAATAGAAGTATAAATATCAAATATTAAGTATTTTCTTCAGGGGAGGGCTGACAAGGGAGATAGGGAGGCAACTACAATATTCTGAGCCACTGACCAGAAGGCTTTTTTGTGCTTTGCTTGTAGTTTATGTGGCACTTACACCATGTGTTCATATTATGTGGCCTCTTTTCTATGCAGCTACCTTTTTGGTGTATCCTGAATATGTTCTGATCTGTTGTGTTAATGGGCCACCTGGCTTGGTTCCCCAAGATTTATGCATACCTCCCAACTGTCCCGATTGCGTGGGATGGTCCCGAGTTTGCCACTTTATCCCTCTTTCCGGCTGAGCTCAGCATGACAGCGGGATTCAGGGCCGCTTGTAAAGTTGCCAGCGACTATTTAAATCCCAAGCTCCACACCCGTTGTCAAAATTCGCCGGGGTTAGAAGAGTTATGTTTATTCCACTCCCCATGTTCTTTAATTTATGACATCTTCATACCATTATCAGAATTAATGTAAAGACATATTTAAACTACACTTCTGTATACTTATGTTGAGCAACAAAAGAGGCTAAAGTCCTTAATTGTACAGAGCACATCAAGAAAAATTAAATACATTTATGCCAAAGACCATGCCATATAAGTGACCTACTGTAGTGAGATCTGTACAGTGAAGTGCTTTTGTCACTTTTTATTCACTATAATCACAGAATCGGTGGATAGATGCCTCAGTTTGACTTGCGTGAGCCTAAGGTGTCTGGTGGTTTTCCTGAGTACTGAAGCCTGTACTGGCCATCGGGCATCTTAGGCAAGTTCTCAGTTGGCTGGAGCCCTTTGTGCCTCTCACTTACCATAATCATACATGGTTGAAATTGCATTAGCCTGAGTGTCTTACCTTGGAATGGACTAAAAATCAGCCCTGGCGCAGCTTTTCCCCAGTGTATTCCTGGGTGGGACATTTGGGCTTATCCAACTTCAACCCTGTGCTCCATCTTAAACAGCAGGCACATGTAAATAAGGGGCCACATGTAACCATGGTTAAGGAATCAAAATTGATATATCTTGTGTACTTGTATGCATCAACCTCAACCAGAAAGAGGGTGACGGAATTTGTAGTCTTTAACAGCAAGTGTTGTAGGGGAGAAATAAAGTGTTATGTGATGGAATGTAGGATTTGCCCTAAATTAGGTGTGTTTGTATAGCTTAACTGAAAAAAGTTTTCGGTTTCTCTAGGTGAAGTGTAAGCTGTTTTTTAGATTGTCACCTAAGTATATCTACAGCAAAAAATTGGCCTGGCCTCACAGAGTAAAAATGTGTCCGGGTACAAAAAAGGGTTAAAGGCAGTCACAGCCCGATCAAGAAAACTAAAGAGGGCATAGTCACATTTTGGTATCTCACAGGAATTGTCGGTGAGGTGCGAGCCAACACAGCAGGAAAATAATAGGATGCTCTTCTGTAAGCTTTATAGCGAAAACCTGATGATGAACGCTTCTGTATGCAATAGACTGCTCTGTTGGGTTTGTACCTAACCCCCCCCCCCAACAAAACATAAAAAGTATTTTCCTGCAAGTGATCCCAAATCAGGCCTAGTGTCGCCACTCCTTTCAATAAAGACCAATTCAGACATCAGCGACCTCAAAGAATGGGACTTCTGAACCTGGCCTGGAGACCAAGAGTTACCCAGTTAAAGCTCTGTGTGTTGGTAAAAGGGGAGATGTGGGGGAAACATTATAATAAGGGGATTTAACAATGTATAGGATGGAAGTTTGTTTCAAAGAAATGTCATAACTAAAACTAGAGAGGCAGGTTTGGATGTCACGTAATGACGTTTTATTTAACAGTGAGAGAATTTAGGCATGCATGCAATAGGCACAAATATGTTGCACCTACCGCATCCGCCAGGGTCCCGCGTTGTGTTGCCGCTTGTATGCGGGATGACGTGCATGGCGAAGCAGCGCAACCTAATGAAAGTATATGAGAGAGGTACCGTGGCACGTCCGCGGCTCTTGCACACTGATTTACGTGACAGCGCTTGCGTCGCTCACGGTGACATCATTCTCTATTTCTATTGCTTGTTTTCAGTTCTTTCCCGCCCCCCTTGCTCTTATTTAGTTCCATTACTGCAGTGCCCGTTCAAAGAGTAGTACTGTTGTATTTGCGTTTCCAGTTCTTTGGGCTATATCTGTGTCTACCGTGTACCGAACCTTGGCTTGTCTTTTGACCTTGATTCTGTGCCGCCTGCCCCGACCTTGGACTTCCCTGTTTTTGGCCTTGTCTTGCTGTGCTTCGCTGTCTTGAGAGTATACTATACCGTCTCTGCTACGTGGGTCCAGCTACCTGTTCTACCCCAGGACCCTGCGTAACACAATTATATCCTCTGAGACAAGACCAGGACTCATTAAGGTCTTAGTCTTTACATTGTGACAAAATAGGTAGACAAGATGAGCAGACTAGATGGGTCAAATGGTTCCTATCTGCTGTCAAATGTTTTTATGTATTTCTTTCACTGTACAATACTTATTGAAATACTTTATAAAAAATCTAAAACAGGCACTTTTTGTAAATGTTGCACTATCACCTATACATACTTTTTACAGCTGCTTCAGCAGAACAGTGTTACAAAGCCCAAACAGGGAGCTGACCAAGGTGCTGGAGCAGACTGCCTCCTCCTGACAAACATAAGATAAAGATAAAATAAAAAGTAACACCCGTACGGTGAAGCTGCAGTGCACTGCCCTCACTGCTGCTTTTCATGCCAGTTTTGGTTGCTCAAAGTGGTCGACCATTGTCAGGAAAGTGTTTCTTTTGAAATCAATGTTAGTTTATCTGGAGCTCTCATGGAGGTCAGCACTAGAGGTGTCGGGGAATATAGTGCGCATGCCCACTGGCAAGCATAAGATGTGAAGAACCCTTCATTTTCAAGAAAAAAAAGTTAATTTTGTGACATGATGTATATTAAGGTGGTACAATAACCATAGTGTTAAGCGTAATGACCTATGCTGCACTTGGATCAATCAGCTGCTACTATTTAATGTCTACAAATATCATGCTATTGCTTTAAATCCAAAGACTATTTTATCTGTGAAATACGAACATGTTTTCTAGACCATGCTTTGCAAACAATGTACAAAGGGATATATACAGTTTCTCAATGAGTCCACAGCAGCTACATTTCCAAGCAAGCTGCTCTATTCTGAAGGTTTGCGTGAGTGTTGCTTTAAGTTTTGTTCACGTCTTCCTAGGGAAGGATTACAGCGCTCATAAATATATCACAAATGCAAAATAGCAGAGCTGCTGTAGTTTTTATTGAAAATAACAAAATGATTATTTTTATTTGTATACATATATATATATATTTGTATACATATATATATATATATATATATACATATTGCAGTCTGGGATAATGTGGCGGTTCCAAGAAAGATATTAATATTTAAAAAATTATAACCCTATGTCTAGAGAGAAGAGGAGCCAAACCCCCTTGTCCATGAGACTGAGACGTTTGGGTGGCCAGTCCTACAGTTAAGAAGAATGACACCTCTAATGCAGCCTTGTCACTGCCTTGGTAAGCTGTTCTGCAAGTGGGTTATTGTCATCGTGTGTCAGTCAGAGGGGCTTTGTACATGCCAGGAATGCACTCACCACATCACAGCATTATTAACATTCACAAAACATTTCAGACACAGCTCCTTTGCTTAGGGTTCATTAGAACAGAAATGCTCAGACAGCTGTCATTTCAATAACAAGGTGCCTGGTTTATAAATATCATATTTTACATACTTGCCATGATTGATCATGCGATTCTCTTGTGGCAACTCTAAATAAAATCAAGGCAGGTTTATTTAGAAAAGAAAGAATACACCAGAATATAAGCAGACATTGTATATTCTGTTACTAGCTAGATGAATCTTACTTCAAGGCTGCAGCAGGTAAACATGGATGCATTTGGATGGGTGATGTCTCGTGACAAGTCAGTATTAGTATTCCTCAAAATCAAAGCTGAAAAATGTTTACAATTGACATTTATTTTTTTGTATGCCCCATTTTAATGTGGAAATAAGAGCTAACGTGGGCTTAACCTGGCATTATTACACTAATATGTAGTGTCTCTGCTGTTTGGTTGCATTTCCAGATTAATTTTCCGGTTCAATTGTTAACGTAGTAGAGTGATAAGATGGACAATTTTCACGTTAATGAGAGATGGATATCAATCATTCACTATTCTACGGCGTTGAGACCGAAATCACACTCTTTTAAGTGGTAGGAGGTCCCCACCGCAAATTAACCTTATTTTACAGCGTTAGTGCATTTACTGAATTAAGTTTATTTGTTCAGTTACGTTCACAAATGAGCCAAGCAAGGCTGCAGATATATGGAATGGATAATCAGGACTACTCATTTATTATTTGATAGTTGAGCCTGGAACTGTGGGGACAATATCACACAGAGGTATTCACAGATAACCTTATGACCAGTAATAGGACTTGAACAATGATCTCTAGCTCATTTATTTAATCGTGTTAATCCTCCAGCTGTCTTTTGCTTGTATCTGCCCCTTTTCCATCCATGCCATGTTAGCTTGTTTAGGAAATACACAGAGTACACTAATGTTCATCTCCAAATACATTTACTTGCAAAGAGGTGGACAGTGGTCAAAGCCAAAAATCAAGTAATTTTTTCAGAATGAAACATTGTTTGTCTCGCTGATTATGTATTTTTCTTGGGCGCTGCCTTATGCCTGACCTAGGGCAGTGTCCCCAGCCAACCTCCTCTGTGCTGGTGCTGACCACCGCAATATGACATCATAAAAGCATGAAGCACCTTTTGCTGCATACATTGGAGGCTGCGTCGGCTCAATGGCTTTCAGTGTGGAAATGTTCTTGTTTGGGTTATCTGAGATCTTGTTTGCAACCTGTCGATTCAGCAGCGGTGCATAGGGTGGGCTGGCTGCCAAGAGGCCAATCTGCTGCCTCCCTGGGCCTGCCACCAGTGTCTGTTCTAACATTTGCAGAAACCAGTTTGCTACTTGGAATTATTTAAATCATTGGATTTATGTATTTTAAAAGAGGATGCATGACTGGTGGATTTCATATACAAACCTGGCCTTCATCCCAGGATTTCCTCTATGAGAAAACACTTGGGTTTATAGGAGCATGCCACAGACCAGCTGCTTCCCCTTTTAAAACTCTCTGATGCTAGATTATGCAGCTTTAAACAAGAGTGGCATAACTTTTAAGAAGCCAAAGTAGTGACTGGCAAAAGCTCACTGCCATCAATATCATATGCAATGCCAGGAGTCGCAATAAATGGGAGATTTCAGTCTCCAACATATTTTGGGGTACCCAACAATGGTCAGTCACAGGCATAGGTTCCATACCTAGGCATCAGCATCATATGAAGAAACACTTGGCACATCAGATATTGGCTTAATGTGAGAGTGGCTTTGTTGGACAAGACATTTGATTCAACCAGGATATCATATGCTTTTTAAGCGCTGTAGAAGCATTCCACTCATAAAAAAAGTTTTAAAAAATTTTATAAAGTTATTAAATATGTTTCTCCTTCCCAAAACCCTCTACAACCCTCGCCAATTTTCTCTTACCACCCACCAAACAAATATAACAGTAAACTAAACTAAGGCAAGATTTTTTATAAGTTTATAAGTTTTTTTTTTAATATATAAGGATCGGGGGTATAGGGCAGTGGAATAGTTAATGAAAACTGGGTCAAATAGGGGCAAACGGGTATTAAAAATTATCCCCCAGATCACAAAGATGGAGGAGGGAGGCAGAGCATCAGGTCCGACGGTCATGCAATCACATGATTCTACTGGCTGCAGGACTGCCTCAATCAGACGTACCTGTACATCAAAAGGGGCATCTTGCCTTACCTTTCATGGACATACTGGTACTCCCATTTGGTCATAAAGGAGTTAAATACTACTACTTATTGATTTTTAAAGCCATCATATTCTATAGAATTGTACAATGGCTAAAAAGGACATAATGAGTAATGCACATAAAAACTAGGGCCTGTTCAGAGGACCTTACAATCTGTGTAATAAAATAAGGAGGCGTGATGGAAACGCTACCTCCCTGTGTAAATAAGGAAGTCAGAAGGAATTATTCGTTTTAAACTTTGCACTGTTAGAGCTTGCAGAGATCAGATTGCTTGGCAGGCAAGAGGCGACCATCCTCTGGGAAGAATCAGGTGGCCTTTGTTTGCTGGAACATTAATGATTTAACTTAAGGTATCACATGGAGGCTCTCGGTTCTGTTTCACGCAGATAAGCCTGGCATATTTTACAGAAATGGATCCAAGCATGGAAGAACCAGAAGATGATATGTTTAGCAATGTTTCTTTAGGAGAAGAAACCACAGGTATGGAGAGTATCCAATCCTGAGCTGATAAAGATTACTTAGATGAAAGTGTTTACTGAGATATATTTACTGAACACAGTACTATACACTGGCATCTGCTTTAGTAACTAGACAACAAGGAAAGTTATATTGTTCGAGACACAGCTCAGGTGGAGAACAGGGAATGGGCGGAATAAGCTTATTGGTAATTCTTCATTACGCTGAGAGGCCCATGTACTTTGAATTCTTTAATCTTTTTGTTTGCTATACTATGTCTGATGTTTTGTTCATTTAAAGGGAATATTTATTTAAAAAAAGGTTTTGTTTATGGTAAATGTATGCAAGTTCCGGGTAGTTAATGTGGTGTCCTATTTAAAGTTAATGTGGCCCTAGGCAACCTCTTGTTTGTGCCACTCAGGCTTTTTAAGAGCAATCGTGTCTAGGTCCTGATTCTCATCACCATCTCAAGTTAGTAGGGGGTATCATGCAAACAATATGCCTGTGGGCAGTCTCATCTTCAAAACCCGCAGGACAAGGTGATTGCTCAAAGATGATGTCTTAATTAATTTTAATTTGAAATTCTAGCAATAGCAGATTGTAAGATTACAAAGGCAGGTCCTCTTCTCTTCTGGTCGCTAAAATCTCTGCCTCCCTATGTCCATGTTACCTATGCCCTGTTTCTTACATACATGCACCCAAACAAATTATATACTAGGCTTCATCTCAGCTTTTCTCGCATTGTTCCTTGCCCTGATTTGTGGTTCCTGAGGTTCACGTTGTACTGTCTTGTTTCCTTGTCATCTACCAGCTCCACTAAGGGTTCTGACAGAAGAACTATTTGTTTGTTACGTACAAAAGTAATTATTGTTGGAACCTCTATGTTGCTCTATTTAGGAATGCCTAGAACACAGAGTATCACTCCTCTGCCTCAGTGAAATCAGAATGCATGCAATCACAATGTCATAACGTTGATCACATGGCTCTGGTCTTCCATGACTGGCTGTCAAAGGATTGGCTCAGTTGAGAGGCACTCCCTAGACCAAGAACTGCAGGGTTTCTTTGTGCACAGGCGATACCATAGTCTTTTCTATGGGATCTGTGTGGGATTCTGACCACTTTTTGGGACGTAATAATACAATATGTCCATAGGGTTGTAAAGCAGTTAATTGCGCAGTTGTGTAAAAAAAAAATTCAAATGTTTTACAAAATTAAACATAAAGAAAAACTATTATGTGGCAGCATGTGGCAGGCTAATGTGTTAATGAGATCCTCTTCCAGATGCCACCTCTGTTCTAGAAATGCTTCCCACTTTGTTGCTATAGTGATGGCTGGTGTCACACATACAGCCGTCCAAAGTCTCCTGATGTAACTATGGGCAGCTGAAACCGTCAGCAAATTGAGCTGACAGTTTAGCTGTAAGACGGCGCCTCCTGTTGGCAAATTTACAAATGCAAATGTCTATGTTCATTCAGAATTTTAGGTTTTAGGTCTAGTTGTTTTAGCAGTTGGGCTTTAGAGAGTATGTGGCATATTTCTACTTCTCTATCGAGACTGGGATTAAGACCACTGTTAGCATAACTTGCTTCTTGTCCAGAAGCTCCAGTGCAACAAAAGTTATTCCGCTATAGAGATGTACATGTTTAATATCCATACATAATCAGTAAACAGGTTAACGGGTTCACTATTGATAAATGTATGCTATTCAATTGCTCTAGAAAAGTAAATATCTCTCAATAATATGGACCTGTATTGTTCTGCAAATGGTGCACACTGATTCCCTTTCCAGTCTCTTACAATTGAACCCATGATGTGCCTGATATCTTCCAGATGTATTCGTGATTATCTCCATTTAGGTGCATTTTGATCCAATTAATATTCTTTGCACAGTACTGTGCAAAAATTTTAGACAGGTGCAAAAAAATGCTATAAAGCAAGAATGATTTTAAAAATAGACATGTTAATAGTTTATTTTCATCATTTAACAAAATGCAAAGTGTTTAGGAACAGCCTAACTCACTAACAAGATGAGGTAGCTGAAGACAGTTTAATGTCAAAAGTCTTACACCATTGGCAAGACTGAGCACAGCAACAACACACAAGGTAGTTATACTGCATCAGCAATGTCACTCTCAGGCAAAAATTTCAAAGCAGACAGAGGTTTCCAGATGTTGTGTCCAAGCACAAATGGGCAATGTTGAAGACTGTAGATGAATTGGTTGGGCAAGGAAACTTAGTGCAGCAGATGAAAGACACATCATGCTTACTTACCTTCGCAACCTGAGATGTCCAGCAGTGCTATGAGCTCAGCATTGGTAGAAACATCTACTATCTGGAGAGGCCTGGTCATGGAAGACTTACGACCAAAACTATACCTCCGATGTGGAAACAATGCTAAGCAAGTAAACTATTCACAAAAAACACAGAAAAATGGCATCAAGTGCTCTGGACTGCTGAGTCAACATTTTAAATATTTGGCTGTAGCAGAAGGCAGTTTGTATGCCGAAGGACTAGAGAGCTGTACAAGAATGATTGTTTGCAGGCAACTGTGAAACATGGTGGAGGCTCCTTGCAAGTTTGGGTCTGCATTTCTTCAAATGGAGTTTGGAAATTTGGTCAGAATTAATGGTATCCTCAATGCTGAGTATTGAGCATCATCGTGCATTTTCAGCCGGGAGGCATCTGATTGGCCACAAATTTATTCTGCAGTATGACAACTACCCCAACCATACAGCCAAAGTCATTAAGAACTATCTTCAGTGTAAAGACTTGATGGTATGGCCACCACAGAGCTCTGATCTCTACATCACTGAGTATGGCTGGGATTAGATGAACATAACAAAGCAACTGAGAACTGTGGTTAAATCTCCCAGCTATTGGGAATAACCTACCTGCTGAGTTCCTTAGCAAACTGTGAGCAAGTGTACCTAGAATAATTAATGCTGTTTTGAAGGCCAATGGTGGTCACACCAAATATTGATTTTATTTTAAAAAAATTTGTTCACTCACTTTGCGTTTTTGTAACTATCAAAATAAACTATTAACATTAATAAATATTCTTACTTTACTGCATTTTTTTCACACCTGCCTAAAGCTTTTGCACAGTACTGTCTATCTATCTATCTATTATAAGCAAAAACCATAATTGCTATGTATGTGTTTTATGTATAAATGGACATTCTTATGCCAGTACTGAAATTTCTAAATTGCAGATGGGTGAATTTTAGGCTGGATAATTACTTCTTAATTGTAAAACTTGCTGATTCTGTAAGTGGAAGATAATATAAACTGCACTGTCACAGAGGCCTCTTCAGATCTGACAAAGACCTTAGAGGATACATATGAAAAAAAGACATGGATTAACACTGGTTCACAGTTAGCAATGGCCACCGGGTGAGTAATGACCTGACTAAAATTATAAGCTTCATTTTCTGTGCAAAGCTCTGGGGAAAATCCATTTAGCATGAATAAATGATCTTCTGTGTAATATAAAGATTGTTCTACTGAGCAAAGAGGTAGAGCTATGCATGGCTATAATAATCACTTTGAGGAATAATTAAAAATGTTCTCTTATATCCCAGTTATACTTGGAAGAACAAATGGGGGTTTGATGACAGTGAATAAGATGGAGCGATATGGGTTTAAAATCTTATCGCTCATCACTAACCTCTGGCTCCAGGCTCTGGGGTGACCTGTATCTCTGGGTGGGTTGGGGAGCGAGCCTCTACCTCTACTTACTCCACACCCTGTTTTGGCCATTGTGTGTTTCATGGTTTGGCACGGCTAACCCCAAGTAATCTACTTAGTTGAAGTTACTATATGGAACAAAAGTTTAAGGCTTCAGGAAGATTATACCTTGGAAACATAACAAATATGACAATTGCGCATGGGACTTGGTGAAGTTTATGCAGATCAGCCTTGCAAATAGGAGTCTATTCCAGCACAGTAGCAATAAAACACATGTATTAACTATGCTGTACCCACATTATATGTAGCTGCACCCGCTTTATGTGAGCATCATGGATGGGTCATTACACCTCAATTCCACCCATATCACGCATACATGATATGGCTAGACATGCTAGAGACATGCTAGAGACATGCTAGAGATCCTGCACAATGGGACAATCGAGGGGGGAATTTTGACATGTCCAACGGTTGGCAACATCCATCCCAAATTTGGACTATGATGATAAAGAGAAAGCAGCACTCATCCAGTGCTAAAATCTACACCAAGAGGGCAAAAGTAATGAATCCTGTATTAATGGAATACATTTATTTTAATCAATAGCAGAACTACTTACCAAAGCCCTCAGTATGCTTAATATTTTTACACTAAAATATATTTGTTTTGAAGGTACTGGCCAGTTTCATGTCACAGAACTTGGTCAAAACATCACATTCCTCCGTTCATACAGAATAGCGTGGACACAGCACCATGCATTAAGCTGCAAATATTCAGTACTATTGTTTTTATAATTCATTTTTTTTCTGTTTAGGGCTCTAGGGAGGCAAAAATTGACATATAATTTCTATTATTTATTTCCATTAATTATGAAATTCATACAACACTGGCAAGATTGTTGTCCTGGAGGAGCTTGAGCCTGCTGCTTTGGCTCCACTGTTTTTTTACTTTGTTTTCTTAATGATTATCTATTTCTAAAACATACATTGGCACTCATGGCAATGCTTTATGCTAGTTTAAGAGGCTGTAATTGTCACTTCCAAACACAGTTAATGTAACTAGTTGGTGATCTTCTAGACTAGTTTATGCATTATTACACACACAGAAGTCAACCAAACAAATGCCAAAGAAACTGACTGAATACTTGGATGCACTGTGAAATTATCCGATTGTGAGAGAAAAGGTGACAAACAAAACAGATTTCTGGCAGGTTAGATATTATGAGGCTTCACCGTTTAAACCGTTAATCATAATTTTATGTATTACTGGGACAATACAGAATCTATTCATTGGTCCATTATGTTGCCCTCCATATGTTACTTAACTCTAATACCCATGAATCACAACCTAATTGGGATTTCAAGGCAGTGATCCACATGACCAGCATGGTCAGTATAGCTGCAGATGAATGCGTGTCTGGATGATGTACTTCCCATGGTCATCTCATCTAAACCACTCCAAGTGAACAGTTTTGCGTCGACCAGGGAGGTTTCCTTTCTTTGCCATCAATGTATTTCTGGCACTGAAGGGATACAAAAATACACACCTTCAGAAACTCGAAATGCAGTTTTTTTTAATGAACAGATGGCCAAGGTGTTTATAATGTAGTTAAAGGTGACATCCCGTGACATGCAAACTCTGCAGAACTAAAAACATTCCCTAAATCTTCTGCCTCCTCCTTATTACCTAAAACTTTAACATTGCTGCTGTGTTCAGTGATAATAGACTTCTTTACGTCATGGGAGACAGGGCTTCAGCAGAAAAGCAAAACTGCAAGTTGTTGGAAAAAAAGCCCACAGAATATTCTGCATAGTGTTGTTTTAATTTACTGTTTTTCCTCCTCTTCTCTTTTTGACATGTGCATCAGCCTGGAACACTTCTCCTTGACTGTATGTGAAGACCCACTGGCAGGATTCCATCCCAAAACATGTAAATAAAGCCTTTGTACAATATCTATTATGTATACATTACAAAAAACTAAAACAATACCAATAGGGGTGAACGTGAAGTATAATATATATATACCCCTGTTATCATATAATAGCAGTGCCACCTAGCGGGCACATTTAAATAGCAGTCCGAGTGAGGCTGTTGCAATCAGGGTGTTTTCACACCCTAGTGACTGGAGATTTTTTGGACATTTTTTACTATATCTTTGTTTAATCAAACTAATTTTTCCTCTTTTCAGTGAAAGATATGGCTTCCTTTTTAAAAATATTCCAACATTTATTATAAAAAAATGTATGTGTATACATACACATAGTTTAGGCTGCTCCTCCAAATCCAATTGTTTAACCAATTAAAACTATGTATTGTTTTATACTGATTAAGAAAGAAAATATGTTAAACCTCCTTGGATATGACCCACTTCAAGGGTGAATAAGTAGAGGAAAAGGAGCTCAGGGTAGAAAAGCAAATAACCTCTGAGTAGTGGCGTAACTGAACCTATATAGAAAACCACCTTTACCTTACCATTATGTCCATTTGTCTTTTCATTAGGTCAGCCTCCCTCCATGTACCTCCTGTTTGTTGGTGCAGTAATGGGTAATGCAGGTTGCTCCACTATCTCAGTGATGTCTGCTCAATAGCCTTAGACTATATGTGGCACCGAACAGATGTCACTTTAGGAACATAAGCATGCAACAAATTGATAGGAAGTCCATAAGGCTGCATTAACTCTTACCAGGTGTTACAAGTCGTTTATCCATGGACTTTACATGGTCCCTGGGTGAAGTTGCCTGGGGCACAGATCAGCAGCTAGAATTTTGGAACTATTTTATGCAATCAAGGATGTGTGTCCATCCTGGATATAGACAGTTTTAATGATGCTAATATCTTTTCTTTGACGCTTGATGAAGTAAAACACAGCTGTGTCCATCTATATCAACAGCACCATAGCCGACCTGGTACAAGCTAGAGAGCATCTGCCTTGTCAAAGAATAATTTAGGGGACTTTGATATTAATGAAAAGAAAGGTATGACTGCTACCATCACACTACAACACTTAATGTTACTAATGCATTCTAATCTGTCAAGGTATTTGCTTGCTTTATTCCTAGATTACTGTATATCGGCACATGGTGCAAATTTGCTACAGTATTACTTATTTTAAAATTCCAAAAGAGAAAGATAAGACAGTTAGACTCCCACCAATTTTCCATGTATGCGGAGTTATGCATTTAGCACAGTGTTATTGTACATCCCTGCCACCTGCTGATTGCACCATAAAATTTCAGAAATCAAGAAATTCATTTCAGAGGACTAAATGCTGTTATTATTATTACCTCATACATTATGAACTATGTAACTATATTAGGAGATGATAAACATTAAATCAGTGTGTAAGGCTTATCAATTTGTTAATAGGTCCTGTTGAGGGACTGAAGGGGTTAACAACTAGTTGGTCCCAAATCATAACTTGTTCTTTAAAAGTGTGTATTGTCTACTTATTGCTACTTATGACTAATTTACTTACACAAAACAATTACTACCAAACACTACTCCAAAAACACAATATATAATTTGTGTGGATACACTAACTGAGACAGAAGAAAATTACAGGTGAACACAAACACCGCAGATATCTTAAAACAGCCTTGGTCACAGAGGGTACGAAAATTTTAAAAAGCCCAGTTCTTAAGGGGTTAAAGCAGACAGTATGATTATGATTCAGGGTGCTTGTCTAGTATATTGGTCTGAGATAACACAGCTAAAACACAAACAAAAGGCCAGAAACCAAAGGTCAATGTCGAGGCATCAGTGATCGCCTCCAAAGCTCAAACAGTGTTAATGAAATGCCTTGATATAGAGGCACTCAGTGACAACCCACCCCAGGACGCACTGTGATCGCCCCGAAAAAATGACCACAAATGCTATAGCGTGAGCTGTTGCCTCATGCAAAATGGTGAAGCCCACTAAAAGACAAACGAGTTCCCAAGAAGGTCTCTCCAAGTACTGCATTCAACCATGCAAGTCAATAGAGCCCGGGTTACAAATCACAATGTAATCAGCAATATATATATTAAAAAATGTAAAAAAAAGAATAAAAATGAATGTATTTATTTTTAAAACTGTGGTAACATGTAAAAATTTTCTCAAGTGATGTCACCATCAGGGGAACCATCCAGTTCCAAAAAAGTAAAAAATAAAATAAAAAAGTTAATTTTTATAAGCAAGTCCTGAAATGACAGCATCTTCCAAATAATCCTGGCACGAAAAGAGTTAAAATACTTGCATTTGAAATACCCATGAGCGCAGACTGACCAGATGTCAAAATTTAGGAAAAGAAAAAAAAGCACTTCCCAATTGTAGCCTTTTAGCCCCAGAACAACCAGACAAAGCTATGCATGGTTGGCATCATTGTATCACAGGAGATGTTGATGAACATAAGTTGCCTGAAACACAATTTTTGGGACACAAAAAACACAAAAAGATGACAAAGGCTGGTGGTAGAAGATTTTGACAAAGGTTGGCGGTAGAATTATTTCATGGAAATAGTGAAAATGCCAGCATTTGAAATACCGTGGGGTGTCTATTTTTCAATCATATATGGTTTTGTGGGGGTAAATTGAACTGGCAGCTTCAAAGATATTCCAAGACAAGATTACAATGTTTGAAAGAAAATGGTTTTGAAATGGTAAAAAGCAGTTTTCATTAGCTTTTGTAGATGAACAAAATATTTTTTTAATAAAACTCAAAAAAAGTGCTTTTTTCAGTTGTGCACCATATTTTGTTATCCTGGTCCCTTTGCAGAAAAGCAGCCCCAAAGCATGATGTTTCCACCCCCATGCTTCACCGTAGGTATGGTGTTCTTTGGATGCAACTCAGCATTCTTTCTCCTCCAAACACGACGAGTTGAGTTTCTACCAAAAAGTTCTACCTTGGTTTCATCTGACCATATGACATTCGCCCAATCCTCTTCTGGATCATCCAAATGCTCTCTAGCAAACTTCAGACGGGCCCAGACATGTACTGGCTTAAGCAGGGGGACACGTCTGGCACTGCATGATTTGAGTCCCTGGCGGCGTAGTGTGTTACTGATGGTAGCCTTTGTTACTTTGGTCCCAGCTTTCTGAAGGGTCATTCACTAGGTCCTCCCATGTGGTTCTGGGATTTTTACTCACTGTTCTTGTGATCATTTTGACACCAAGGGGTGAGATCTTGCGTGGAGCCCCAGATCGAGGGGGATTATCAGCTGTCCTGTATGTCTTCCATTTTCGAATAATTGCTCCCACGGTTGATTTCTTCACACCAAACTGCTTGCCTATTGCAGATTCAGTCTTCCCAGCCTGGTGCAGGTCTACAATTTTGTTTCTGGTGTCCTTTGACAGCTCTTTGGTCTTGGCCATAGTGGGGTTTGGAGTGGGGTTTTGACTGAGGTTGTGGACAGGTATCTTTTATATTGATAACAAGTTCAAACAGGTGCCATTAATACAGGTAACGAGTTAAAGAAGATGTTACAGATCTGTGAGAGACAGATAGCTTGCTTGTTTGTAGGTGACCAAATACTTATTTTACTGAGGAATTTACCAATGAATTCATTAGAAATCCTACAATGTGATTTCCTGTATTCTTTCCCCCATTCTGTCTCTCATAGTTGAAGTATACCTATGGCGAAAATTACAGGCCTCTTTTTAAGTGGGAGAACTTGCACAATTGGTGGCTGACTAAATACTTTTTTGCCCCACTGTATTTACGCAAAATCTATATTATTATGCTACTAGAACATCCCTTAAACCCTTCATGCCCCTATGGATGTACCGGTACGTCCAAAAAACGCATCCCAAGAATCCCCTTTGGACGTACCGATACATCCAGCCCTTCTTGTAGCGGCAGGGACACATCCTGACAGCCTGGACTCCCCCTTAACAGCAGAAGCCAGCGTCGCCGGCTTTCTGCTGTCCGATCTCCTGTAACAGCTTCCGGCATGAAACCCGGAAAGCTGTTACATTTTTAAATGCCGATTGCGCGATCGGGCATATCCTTCCGGGTTGTGTCACTGCTGTTGTAACCCGGAAGTTCATCGGAGGACAGTATATCCTCCGATGTTTCTCACCCTCCTCCCATGCTGAAACAGAAAAAGAAAACGAAAAAAACAGTTATTTTAAAAAATAATAATAAAAAATAATTCAGATAATAATATAAAAAAATAAAGTGCGCTAAGTGATTTTATGGTGACATCACTGGCATTAATAACATGTTCAAGAGGTCCCTAACAATTTCTTAAAAAAAAAAATATAAAAAAAAAGAAATTACAGGTTTTTAAATATTATATTAAATCGCTTTACACCCATTGCCCTAGCTACGAACATCTAAAAAGTATAACCCTGCCTGCCCTTCCTGTATCACAACCCCAAATCCGGTTAAGCCATATAGCATAAAAAATTTACAAAAAATGTTACACCTTTTTGAGCTATGTTCCCTTATAAGTGCTTGGAAAGTATGGAAAATCTATATAAATGAGGTATTTGCTGAAATTAGGGTGCACGCTGAAACTGTATAAAAACTTGGAGTGGGATTTCTCTGCATCACTTTACTTAATTTTTATGATTCAGAGGGAAAATTTAATAATAATAGGTGTTTTTTTCAAATTTTCGCTAGTTTTTACTTCTAAATTCTCTATTCTAAATTTTCCAGCTAATCATCCAAACTATTGTATTCAAAAGAAAGCTCTATCTCTCCTTGAAGAAAACAATACATAGTTTACATGGGTACACTATTCACAGGAATGGGGAATAATCGCCGAACTCAAAATGGCAAAATTGCTCCGGGACGTGAGGTGCCAAAAACCCTTGGGATTGAGGGGTTAATAAAATAACCACCTAATAACAACCTAAGCTTTGCACACCACGTAAATCGTTTATCTACACGGAATACGTGTAACGAAGAGTTCAAAACTCTCCTAAAAACACATGACTAACTCAGTATCCGAATCACGACACCTCCCTCAATGGAGAATTACATCGTGTCTCACGTCCATAGAACTCTGTGCCACCTCTCGTGTTACATCAAACTCTGCTGTTTCCCTTCGCCACGCCCCTTGTCTTTTGATTGGCTAAAGGTCAACTAAACGCGAAACACTCTTTTTCCTTATTGCCTGGCCCTTTGCCGTGGAGGCTGGTTGTTTTATGTTGTGACGTCAGCTGGCTGAGCCTGAGCCTGGGCACGGCGCATGCGCATGCCATTCTGGTGTCGCAGAGGAGTGTCCGGATCGTAGAGAGCCGTGTATGTGTACATAGAACTGCTGTGTTTAATTTTATATACGTGGGGACAGGTAGAGCCCGGCGGTATCTTTGGGCGTGTTAGAGGAGAGGTGACATCTTTGTTGTTGTAATACTGTATATGCTAATGTTTATGTTTCTTGATTCCTATGGATCCATTTATTGTGGTTTGCGGTTCATGATGATTCATTTCACAAGCGTTTGTGCCGTATGGTTTAATATTATACGGCATTTATTATATGATGCATCCTCTAATAAGTACTTCATAGTGCTGCTTAGTTACTCGTGTTGATTTGCATGCTCAACGTCATTTGTTATGATTGGAGGTTTCTGGTACTAGGCCCTCAATTGACAAATTATATAATGTGTGTGTGTTCAGCATCTGAATATATATATATATATATATATATATATATATATATATATATGCTATACACACACACATGTTCAGCTATAGGGGAGTTCGGGGGCTGGGAGGCTGAAATGGCTGCACCCATGTTGTATACATAATATGGGATTGATACGTAAGATATAGTTTATTTAGCACCTAGTTCTATAACGCTATACAGTTCTTCACTAAAATGATTTTGGTGCTTACAAAGGTGAATTAACCCATTTTCTTTTCTCCGTCCCTCCGCAGATTTTGGTACATTGCAGTTACGTTTGACTCCGCAAACCCCTTCTGCCATGATGAACACTGACATGGATGGTATGCAGCATGTTACACGGTTCCTAAGTGCTAATGACATTTTAAAGACACTAGAGCTAAGTTTGAGTTGCGGTTGAGAAAGCCGCTTTATCTTTAAGGGCTGTATGCAGGCTGATGTAGCTTGGTGGCATTCACTCACTGCCCCCTCAGAGGGACTCTTGCTCCTGTCCTAGATTACTATCCCAGATCAGCCGTCAGATTGGTGATAGTTACTGGTAAAGCTTTTGGCATGCGTGTCGAGCTGATCATCTGAAACAGCAGGCACAACTACACTGTATGTTACGAGATACATTGAATTTTCTGATAATTATAGCTGTTTGTAAAAGTAAATGTATCTTCTACACACTGGTAACTCAACCTGCCAGAGGGATTGGTAAAGTTTGTCTTCCTGCTATTGTGACATGCTGTGTATGTAATATATGTAATATATGTAATATATATATATATATATATATATATATATATATATAACAATATCTCAGTAGCTATAGAATAGTAATGTATATTTTTCTTCATAGTTTTGGATGTGGAAAATCAGGTTGAACTAGAAGAAAAAACAAGGCTGATTAATCAAGTTCTGGAGTTGCAGCACACGTTAGAAGGTATGAATGGACCTGCCGTGGGGTCTCAGACAAGGATATTTCTCGCCTGTCGTACAGAAAGATGTGAAGTTTCTGGCCTTTTTGCTAGATGTCTGTTTCTCATTGAGTTCAAGTGTCACATGTTTTCGTGTGTAAAACTCATTTAGACAGCTTTATACACACCATGCATGTCGAAAAGTAAACCCAAGAAGACCAATACTTGTATCTCAGCCAATGGCATGATTGAACCCAAACATCCTTGCAAACAACAAAGGAGGTTCCTTACTAAATCCTAACTTTAAATATTTCAGCTGAGTTTGAGTAATAAGCCTCTAGGTCACTTGAATGGATTTTCTTGCATAGACGCAAACAATTTGTAAAGTAAAAGGAATGGCGTCACAGGTGATGGAATACTTAACCTGCACCCACCTAAATCATTTTCTATCCTGTAACTCTGCTTTCCACCCACAACACTCTAAAGGGACCGTCCTCCTAAATTACTAATGACCTCCTCTCTGCTAAACTAAAGATCACATCTCCCTTCCTATACTCTTGGATATCTCTGCAGCCTTTGGCACGGTTGACCGTCCTCTCTGTGTTCTTGTAAAGTGATATAATGAATGTTATGTCATGAAGCATCTCTGTTAAAATCAGTTTCCTACAGTTTAGGTTTTTATTAAAACTAAACAAGATGTTTCCTTGTGTGTGTGTGATGTTAAAAGTTCCCTTTTATTTTTATGATTTCCCTTGTATTATTGACCAGTTAGTATCACTTTTTGCACATACAAGGAACATTTGAGCCAAGCAAAGGGGCAGATGGGGGAAGGCTGTTAGATCTATCCTACATGAACAGCCCCGACCTTTCATTTTTTCTTTTCTCGTTGACCTGCAGATCTCTCTGCGCGAGTTGATGCCGTTAAAGAGGAAAACCTGAAACTGAAGTCTGAAAATCAAGTCCTTGGACAGTATATTGAGAACCTTATGTCGGCCTCCAGCGTTTTCCAGACTACAGACACCAAGAGCAAGCGGAAGTAGTCTCCTTTATGTACACTGTGCTTTATTCAATTTGGTTTTTATTTGTGGAAGATTAGCATACATAGGCCCAGAAAGCATGAGATGTAGATCCAGTGAGGTACTAATAGTAACGATATTGTGCCAGACAGTACTACTACTACTAAGAAAAGGGCATATGCCGTCCATAATGTAACAATGCATTGGTTTTAAAAGCTATTGGGACCAGGGAATGTGCATGCACGCCACTTAAGGATGCGTTCAGCCATCACCCAAGACAGATCATGTATTAACCTGGAAATGTTATCACTGGAACCCACAATTCTAATTTCATGAAGTTTGGTCATCATTTCTCACTTGGCCTGCTACTTATGTTTTTTTTTATCTCTTATAGAGAATGGTCATGTTGTTAGCATGACATTTATTTTGTCATAGATATGATTTGCTTGTCCATTGCTAGTCCATTGCTATAGAACAGCAGGGCCTGTATGATGTATAGCACAATGTGATCATATTAAGAGACAGCGTGGGGAGGCACTATGAGCTTGACAGTTTGTACTCCATTAAATAGGATCTATAAGTCAGGATTATACACAACATTGGGTGAGTGGTTGTGTTAATGGGCTTCTATTTTCTTTGAGATTTGTTATTTAGATTTTGCCAACTCCTGTTTTGTTTTTTGTTTTTTTGCTGTATTATATATGACAATTATGGAAAGTGTACATTTTTAATGAAAAACTGAAAGTGGGCCGAATTTAACAATTATTCTACACTTAATGAAAAGGTTGCAGATACGCTCCATTGTTACTTTGTAGTGTTCTTACTGTCTGCTGTGCTATTTACTGCTTGTGCTTTTCTTACACTGTGATGTAGCTCTCTGTTAGAGATTTATACATATTGCAACGCACAAAGGTAAAGACAGGCCTAAAGGGGTACTTGTTAACAAGTAACATGTTTGCTGGAAGGACTTTATTCATTATCTTGTTGTATGTTAGCATTGGGTACCGTTGGCATCGGAAACGGTGAGTAAGGATTAATGTAAGGCACATTTACTAAACTAGGTATGTTGAACTTATGAACTATTCCAATTTGCTTTCCATTGTGGAAGCCCAATCACATTGATCTTCTTAAGCAAGTGGAGATTGATGGGCCCTGAATAGTGCATGCTTAAACATAGGGGAAGAGATGTCTTGAGTCATCCTATTGACCTAACTATGCGTTGGAAGACTTGACCTCCATACTACCCAGTTCAGTAAATGACAAATTCTGTATGTTGGGGGCTTCAAAATGCTTTCACTTATTGTTGCGTTTGGTACTTTGGATTGTGGCCCTTGATATAGGTTTTATGTAGTGCAAAAGTACCAGGGCCTTCCAATGTGAGAAGAGTATAAGAAAGCATCTGTTGGTTTAAGATCTGTGCCTATGTGTCAAAACTGTGTCTGTGTACATGATCTTGAGTACATATTTGTTAAATATCTGGTAGAGCAAATCTGTATTCAAAATTAGTATAATTTCTAAACAGTTTAAGGACTGTAGCAGGTTGTGTTGTGCGAGCCTGGAACTCTTCTAAAAGCATCACCAAATTACACACCAAATGGTGGAACCTAAGAATTTGATAGCGGTAATTATTTTCTTTACTGTTCAGATTCCTTACGTATGAACCAAACTTTTATTGCCAACTTAACCAAATATCTCCCTGTTATCTGGAAACGTGGATCTTGTGGTGCCAATCTCAGCCAGGCATATTATCACGGAGACTGTAGTATTAATATGTGTAAGAAAACAATATGATATAACACTGTAATAGGTAGTTGTTGACATGTTCACACAATTCTAATATTTATTCTGGAAGCTGCTTATGTGACTGAAATAAAAAGGTTATCTTTATTTTGTGTGCTTGCTTCTGGATTTTTACTTATTCCATACGAAGACCAAGTTGCACAGTCTTTTAGTCTGCATCTCACAATTGTGTACAGCGTGCTATATAAAATTATTCATATACTGTTTTTGTATGAGCGTTTGGGGCTGTCCTAATATAAGTAGTTACAGCACTGTCTGTCATGAATGAAAAGCATTCTTCATCCACGGCACGTGGCAAAAGATGGATAGAGCTAAAACTGCCCAAGCACGGTTAAGAAAAAAAACCAAACCTAAATATCTACAGAGGAGGCACAAACTGAAAGTAATTCCACATTTAGACATAAAACACACTACAAAACATCACACTGTGTAAAACAAAATATTTTGTATTAAATATTTATTTTCAAGAACAATATACATTTTGTCTTAAATAGTTGCTTCATGTCTAACATTACACTATAAAAAAATTAGCAAAAAAGGACTTTTGTTTCATACAGTTAACATATAAGCTTAAATATGTAAAACTACACTGTCCGTGGATTCCGTTTCAGATAGAACATAGGGCAACCCCAACAAAGAGGTAAGGTCACCGGAATTGACATACCAACAAACTCTTAATAAGAATGCCCTTAAAGGTTAAGAATTGATATCTCCAATTTTTACCCAAGCTTGAATTAAATAAAAAATAAATACTGTTAAAAAAAACAACAAAAAACCCAGAACATAATAAATTACTGGGTAAATCATATTTGTTATGTGATTTACTACTTGTTATGTCCCGTGTACTCACTGTGTAGTGCTACGGAACGTGACGGCGCTTTATATTCAAGTACTAATAAGTTTCACAACAAAAGTCTGTTTTTCAGAGGATTGTTAGTCTGTGCTAGGCAAAAACCTGCTGATCTTCGGCATCCTGGCCAGCAGTGGAGGGGTGGAATAATTAGGCATTCCTGACCCAGGGATGAAGCTAGAATGGAATTGGGTCCCCTGACTTCATTAAAATAATTGGGTTGTTACTTCAGTCTATCTGAAATAATCAGCAGGCAAAGGACAAATTACCTGCTATAGTGGATTTTTAATATTCTCATCTGGTTCTGTAAGTGTACATTTTTAAATATCCATGTTAAGTGATGACAGATTCGGGTTCACATTACAAATCTGTGTTCAAGGTACATATAACGCGAGATATATTGAGGTAAAAACGTGGCATTCATTTTATTTTATTCGTCACCAAGCTCCTGCCAGACTCTGCCGGTGACTTTGCTAGCTATAAAAATCCTGGGAAGATCCTAATCTTTTCGTACTCGTCTTTTGCGGAGTGATTTCTTCATACCGTCTGCTGAGCTAGCGCCTTCATCTGCTTCTTTCATCTGAGGGAGAAACCAGAGAGAGAACTATTTATTTTATAGCGGAGAGTTCCTTCCAACTTTGTATTCCGTGAACACCTGTGCAGCTTTTAGATAATACCAGCTCCTCGGTACACAGAAGCCCCGACAATGTAAACATTATATATTGGCCGGGGGTTATGATGTTATGCATCTGGCATTTTTTATGAGTTACATAGCAGTATGTCTGATTAATACAAAAATATCACAATCTGCCTGCAAAACATGCCTCGTCATCTGAAGACTTGTTGGTCATCGCACTATCCTCATCTTCTTGGCTGCCTTCTTCCTCCTCACTATTTCCATCCTTCTCAATACCTAAAATAAAAAACAAAATACCAAATACGCATTAGTTTAACTCATTATTTTTTGTTTCTTCACATACAGCAGAATACAGGTGGCTCTGCCTTCGTATCATGCCCTCAAGATGGATGTAAGTAATCACAATGTGCAACTGATATGTAATTAACGACTTGTTGGGTTTCTACCAGATTAGAAGGGAGAGTGATAACCTTGCTTTTTCTCCTCTTGTTCTGGCTGATATTTTCTCTTTTTTTCACCTTCTTTTTTCCACTGTAACAAGTAAGATATAAACTGGCTCGGTGACATGGGGGGCTTTTAATGAAGTAGACCAAGCAGCTATGAACAATATACCAGTCTGAGACTTCATGTATGCATCTGTCTCCCCAGATACATGCCTTTTAGGGAATGTTTAATCAGAAGTTATTTTGTGTACATATATATTTCCTATTTTATTTCAGTTCCTTGTGTTACCCTACAGTTATTTGGCTTGTTTTTGTGCTGTATTTCTTGAAACCAACAGAAAATGCTGTTCACCTTTCATAGGTACATACCCATGCACAGAATTTTTGAAATATATTTGTGTATTTACACACACACACACAGGTTACACTCCTCGGGAACCGGTTGTTAATGCCTCACCGTTTTCCGTAGCTGCATTAGCCAAGTCGTCTTCTAGGGCCTCCAAGTCCCCTTTCGTATTCTTCTGTAGCTCAAACTCTTTTTCATCTGGATCCAGTAAATCGCTCATTTTGAAATCTATATCTTCCAACTCCTCTTCAATTTTCTGAAAATTAAAATAGGAAGCAGCTACAACACTTTTTTTTTAAATTTAAATTGTCATGCCAATACACAGTGTTCATTGCTACTCCTATATGCGCGTTGACCGCGCACAACCCTTCTCTTTGAACTTAGCTGTGCATGAGGGGCATGTGATCCTCTCGTTGATCCCCAGAGCTATAATATCAGTTGCATGGCTACGTTTTTAATAATCGGTAGACACAAATGGATACATACATACATACATACATATGCCCTCATTAAGTAAAACGTACACATGGTATTATCTGCAGTATGCTTGTCCTTCTAAACTCATTCTTACCACTCTCACCTTTCTGGGCCAGCAAAATAGGACCAATAGGCCTACAGGCAGAGCAGCTGTCAAGACATAAAGGACCCAGAGCCACGGCCTCTCTTCTGCAGCAGTCAGGAGCTGGTTCAACATGCCTGGCTGATTAGACAGATAACAAATCACAAGCAATAAGCAATCTGTCTCACAAAGAGCAAATCCTGTATCCCAACAGCTGACCTGGTTTCAGCATGAAAGCCCAGAGGAAAACTGCTCAACTGGTATGACCCTCAGCACCTACGATTATTCACCTCTGATGACAGCATTCTAAACTCACCCCCTTATGTTCCTATGTACCTTGACATTGGATCTACTAGCATAGATTTGTAGATTAAAGGCCATTTCCATTTCACATGTTGACATTTAGAAAAGTTATGACTACACCTCAGTGAGGGATACTGAATCTACCATATATAAAACAGAAACTTCTAACATAGGAATATTCAGAAAGAGCATCTGTGCCACCACCGATAAACTGCCAAGCACAAATGATTTTTAACAACATTCCATGATGTATAATAATCAGAATATGAGGTCGCATAGAATAACATGGCAGGGTTATCTGGAAAGACAGCAGCTGGGGAATAAAGAACAGAAAACCTATACATTTCTTTTTGCATTATTTATGTTTGCACTACTTTTAAAACAGTGTAATGGTCTGAAAGACATTATAGTTGTTGGTGGCAACTATGTCTCAGCAGAGATAACCCTGGTGCCTTCTGTGGATTATTCGCTCATCTGAACCCATGTCCCTTCTTCTCACTCCTCCACAAGGTGAACTAATTCATTGGGGAACAATAACCATGCGGCGGTAGCTTGCAGAACCCATTTAATGATTAAGCTTTTCTCCTGACACTGCACATATACTGCGCCTGTCTCAAACATACAGTTAATGTCCCCAATATCACTGCCCTACCTCATTAGCACTTGCTACCAGTTTCTTCAGTCCCCAACTGTCCGAGGCCCACCGGTCAGCCACCTCCTTGTCAGAACAGATGATGAAGTTGTCAAAGTAGATGTCAGATGTCATTGACCACAGCTCCAAGCCAATGGCACTGAAAGATGTCATTTTAAATGGATTAAGGTCCTCGAAATAGTGTGGATTTGGGATTTTACGTGGTTTCCATATCCCCTAGACAGCAAAAGAAGTTTGTTACTACTAAATGTAGAAGAAACATCATCATGACTTTTTGTCGTTGACACAAATCAAATGGCTTCCTAGCAATGAAGGTGTGAAAAAAAGTGAAGGTGACAAAATTATATTATTATAAAGTTATATAAGAATAGTTAAGAGCTGCTTTTGTGTGTGCTCCGTGCATCACAATATATAAATGCAATGCGTCCGAGCATATGAATGAAAATGCCCTTAGGTATTTCACTACGAGTGAATCGTCATATTACACTGACTAGGTCCCACTTCTTGCTTCTTAGTGACCTGTTGTTGTCATACAAAATAAAACCAAAACGTAATGGCAGAAAAGAGCGTAAAAGTACCTGGTAATTGGGATTTTCAATCATTGGTGGCTTCCATTTGCCTTTGTAGTTTGGATTGTCAATCATGGGGAGTTTCCACTCACCACATCCAGGGGCGGAATCGCATTTAGGATTAGCAATCAGGGGGGCCTCCCACTCCCCATCCATTTCATCATTCCTGCCAATGTGAGCAACGGTCATTTATTACCGACAGATAACGGGAAGCAGAGAATTACTGTTGGTGCATGGGGGCTGCTTCACAAGGTAACTAGATCAGTGCTATACAGAATCATGGTGTTTTATATATATATACTATATATATATTACTGTAAATATGTATGTTATAGAAGTATAGAAGCCTAATCGCTATCAAATGTATTGATATACATAAAATCTATGTGCACATAACTCAATAGAATAAAACGCAGTCATACTCTATTTGGTCAGACAGTTATTATTTTAAATCTAGTTATACTTGTTTTTACTGTTCTTATATGAGGAAGGCAGTTTGTGGTTGCATTGAAACACCTGCTTCCTAAACAATGAAATTCTGATCTTGCAGATACAGACAGCCATTAGCAAAACACTAAAGGACACTTAACCAACATCCGGTTCTGTAGAATGAAATTCTGTTTCGTGTTGTCTAGCCATGTAAGATTTTTTTTTCTTTACTTTGTGGAGACTCTGCGTTCTCATAAAGTAAATGTCAGTTTAACTCCGTCACAAAAAATAACTACTGTTCTACTTTTTGATATAGAGATCTGGTATATTATTTTAGACATCTGTAATGTCACTAGTAAAAGCTAGTTCTTCACCTGGGTTGGAGGAAAATTGTGTTTGATTACAAATGAATAGCACATTAGACATACTTATCAAATACAAAAAGCTTTCTCACCAGTCACTTGGCCTCTGAACATCTGGATCAGGTATAAAGTGAGGCTCATCATCCAGCCATCCCTCGGGTTTGACAGCATTTACATCTTCTATCTGAGAAGGTCCACCTTCATCCCTACAAATGAAATGTTGTACTGCTAAACAGTTTTATAATTACTTTGGTGTTATGTTACTAATTATTAGGGGGATGAATAAATGGAGCAGATGGTGTGGATATGAATAAAAACTACAAATCTTAACAACAAAATAAAAATATGCCCAAGATCTTCCCATTTCCTTCATACTTCCTTGGACAAGTCTCTCCACTGTGAAGATAATGCTAATATTTTCTAGTCATTCCTACCAGTCCTCTGGTTCAACTGCACTGGGATCTGGAATTTTGGGCCTTTCATCCCAGTCTTTTGGTTTTTTGTCCTTGAGATCATCAATTTCTTTGGGTGGATTTAGTGGAGGGATCACATCTTCCAACAAGCTTCCTTGGCTAACCACAGTCTGGTCAATAAGCATCTCAAATGTGTTGTCTGGCTTTAGAACTGATAGAAACATAAGATACATAACCAGTCATTTAATTAGACATTCCCAACGAGAACACGGATTGACATTTAAACCCATATTATGGGATATGTACAAAGAGGTACAAGTTTAGCAATCGTCAGGAAGCTCTCTTTGCTATGGTGACCAATTCACTATCCCCACCTTGTCTCACTATTACCCCTTATAAGTGTATACAGAATATGCTCTGGATTTATCGCCAATATAATGATATTTTCAAACACTTACATTTAAGAGCAATAATACAGCAGCTTTGTTTAGAGTGGATGAAGCTAGTCACAGGGAAGATGACCAGGTCCACCAGCTGCTAACTTTACCTTCTGACTACTAGTCAGACACACAGGAAAAAAAGTAGTTAGAGCATAGCTTTTATTCTCTTATATCAGGGGAGTCTAGCAGAGATTTACCCCAAGGTTTGATTATATCAACATCCTTTTAAAACGACTTTATTTTACTACTCTGGGCATCTGAATTCTGCACTGTGTACCCGTGTATTGTGTGTATGGATGCAGAATCGCAGTTGAATTAACATTATAAATATATTTACTGCTCATGCAAAATAAAAATAAACCATTGCTGTTTCTTCACAGGGGAAGCCAGACCATAAAATATCTTTCTGTAACCTTCTTAATAGATGATCAACATCTGCACATATTTACAGCAAACTGGAGGTCAAATTTGGACCTCGGTCGGATGATGTTTCCCCAGTTGTTTGTTGGTGACCATTTCTATAGCCAGTGCCCACCTTCTCACTATAAAATACATTATGTATAATAGCAGCTGGCATTTAATACAGACATTACAGATTGAGTTACAATTGTTCCTAACTAATGCCAATTTATACATAAATTGAAAAGACACTTTGTCTACCATCGTCTAAAGCGATGGACCGTATGCATACAGTATACATTAAAAAGAATATGATTAAAAACATCAGCATCCATTTAGAAAACTAAAATTAATTAATAATATATCTGTTTAGATAACCATGATAGAGAAAGGACTATTTTGCGGGGTTTTGTCTTCTTAGAGGAATTACAAACTTGGATGCAAACCATCAAAAGCATTTATGTAGTGTTGGCTTAGACCATTAGTAGGGCTTCAAACCCAAATCTTGGTAGCGCATCGTTACATTAGAACTAGTCAGCAAAACGCTGCAAATATCAACTAAAATCATAAGATCTAAAAGGTCCCAGAACATGTCTTCTCCAGTGGCTACTGAATTGGGAACGTGGCCTAGATATCGGCCTAGACCCTGACACTTTATGGCCAGTGGTTCATAAATCACAGATGTGTGGCCACCTGCTGGATACACATGGCGGTACTCTTACATCGGCATGTTGTCGTACACTAAAAACTTATATGTGCTACCTGTGAGAAATAAACGGTTTATGTGGAGTGTTCCTGCGTTTGTCCAGTGTGCTTAATGGAAAGTCTGGGCTTGCTTGTCACAGACCGTTCATAGACGCATCAACCTCTTTCCTGCTCTACTGGATCAGGGCTGTGGTGTCACCCCATAACTCCTCGCTATTTTTTGAGGCAGCTGTTTCATCAGATGTCACCTCCATGTGGCACTTGAAACACTACCACCTGGTCACTTTATGGATTAAGCTTCCCCTGGAGCTAGCAGCTATGATAGTCCAATAGCTCATAACCTCCTTGTGGCACCGCTGCTTCCCCATGGTAAAGGGCTAGCCTACCACTTTTTTGCATTTGCAAACAAAAGTGTTTTAGAACAGTTTCTCTGCGTTACTGCATGTTTGTAGAATCTTCTCAAATAAATTCAGCTTGAGCAGTCATGTCCGCTTCTTAGGTCGGAATCTCTTGTACTACCAGCATGTCTGATACTGGAAGACTAACACTAAAAAAAACTTTCCATGGGGTGCTTACCTAGGGTGTAAAGATGTGTTTTCTTGTCATTAAAGTATTTCTTCAAATCAACTTCGGGGCGCTTTGCATGTTTTTCGTCATAGTCTTCAATTACAGGGTTTTTGTGACGGAAGATAAAATGTAGCTTATAATCTTCTCCGCACTTGTCAGGTCCAAACATAATAGTGTAGGGTGTCCTGTCATGAAATTCCTCCTGAATAGGAAATGATACATTTATTTGCGTATGCAGTGTTTCTAAATAGGCATAAATTATTTTAAAAAAAATCAGGTTGGAGGCAGTTATGACATCTGCTGTTTTTTTAAAAAAAATATTTAGAAATTCCTAATACTTAATATAAAAATACTTGATTAAGTAGAAGTGAAAGAGATCAAAGGGGAAGGAATTTGGTATAAAAATGTGTATTTACAATTTAGCACCAAAAAGCCCTTTTTTTTCATATGGAGCTGCATACAGGGCAATGAGGGCTGATATAGTTTCCCCACACATTATTTGATGCCCCAATCCAGCCAGGTATGAGTATATAACATTACCAGTAGACACCAATGTAATAACACACACCAGGTTCATATTGTTTGAGTCAGACAGAAGTTTGATGTATGCGCCACCACAATCTATCCCATCCTGAAAATTCACTTCATATCTAGAACAAGAAAAAATAGGTAAGTGACATCATGTCATTTCAGGCAACTGAGAAACCAGAATGGCCAACATTATCATTTATAATGGCGCAGTTCCATTTTAATTTAACAAATGTATTTTTTTAAGATTTAAATAAGATGGACTGAGAAATGAGTCGCCTGGCTCTGTAGGTACACAGTGGTGCCTATACAGAGAGAGGAGGGAAACGAGAATCGGCCAATTAATTACAATAGAACGATAAAATACAAGGCCAGATGAATAGGTAGAATCCTTCTCCACGTGGTAACCATACTAAATTGACTATTTGTCGCAGGTAGCCCTTCATGCAGCAGTTGCCTGGTGCTTTGCATTGGCGGATTCTGCATCTAAGTATCTGGAAATAAAATAGCATTTAAAATGCTGCGGCTTCTTGGATCTTAAATTTGTGGCTTGTTTAAATGCGTATGGATTTTTAGTAGTTCCACTAATAATAATATCATGCAGACGTGATACCATGAATTTGAGGAGACACTATAATAAAACAGAAGGCCATCACTGATACTCTAGAACAGGTTTTTCTGGGCAAACTAAAGTTCTTGGTTCATTGTTCAATTCACTCGACAGCAGAACACTTACAGCTTTGAATTGATGAAAGTGAGATATAAATATTTTTTTTTTATCATGGGAAATTGAATCAGGGGACAACAGCACCTTTTTGAAGCCATTTTGGATTCCAACGTGTACATTGAGACAAATTAAATGACCCCCCCAAATCCCTGTTTTTGCATCAATTCCTTGAAAATCAATTTCTGTTCTGAAAAAATGGTCTATCTGCAGAAGGACTACTTGTGAGTCCATCTCCAAACAGCTGCAGCCTTGCCTACCATCTTCTTTGTTTGCTATACGTCTGTACACCATAAACCCGAGAAGACTGGATATTTTTAATAAGCTCTCGCAGCATAGATAGACAGAGGGAACTTACTGGATAATGAGGGGTTTGCTGTTAAAAATAAAAGGCTTATTTAGCTTTGCCGATATAGCGTGGTGTCTCGCCACCGACTTCAGAACGAGTCCGAGGTCTCCTGACAGCCTGTTTTCTTTCAGCGCTTCTACTTCCCACTGTCCTGTGGAAATAGCAGCGTGTACACAAAATACCACACCAAAACTACTCAAGAAATATTAAAGCAACACAAACATTTGTTTAATGCTAGGCCTGCTAGGAATATTCATCATATGACGTGTACTGTATTAGCACTGGATATTATTCAATGAATGGGCAATCGGCCTGCGCGGTTTACCAAGTTCGAAACAACGTGTGGGAAGTTTGTAGATGCACTACATATGGCTTTTTATAAATGAATGGCTGTCATGTTTGCTAAATGGAGGTATGGGAGTATTATGAGACTATAATCCTGTTACATGTGAGTGAGAGCTAAAGCAGGATGAAAAGACGGTAAGTGGAGTGCACAACATCATCACGCATGCTCCATTGTTAGTATAATGGTGAATCTCTAGCAATAGTTGGCTGCGTGTCGGTCCGACAGCGTGTTCCCACGCTGCCCCTAATCTCTCTGCTATAATCCTGCGTTCTCTGCCTCCCTGCTCTTGTTTGCCAGTCTTTCCACTAAATGTATCATTTAACCCTTACTGTACATTAATTATCAGTAAATAAAATGTGACATTTTTGCAATAGTCTAAACAGGAGATCATGTCATGAAAAGTATGATGCAATTATACATTGACTGCCTTCCTCTTTCCGTGTTGACATTTTCAGTCCATCTGTTAGGACAGGGGGTTTATACAACACAATGTCTTAATGATGCTTGAAGTAACTGAATAATGCCAAGTATGGTATAATGTCATGTGTAATGTCAGTTATTTAACTGAAAAACTGAATTCTGAAAGTCAATATGAAATATTAACAATCTCCCTGTACAGCACTTTAATGTCTAGATTAGAATTAGATTTTATAAGATTTGTATCTTCTCACACAGTGTCTGATTATTGTGTGTTTATTGTTACTGTCCACTGTTAAGCTGAACACAATAGGATATACAGATATATAGAATGGCAACGGGACACAAGTGTATCTGTCACCTCTACCCACTACTGGTCCACCATTACATTTGCATCTGATAGAGAATCTTTTACTCAAATATATGCCATGACCTTACCATCATATTTAGCAATTTCTTCATCAGCATCTTCTTTCATTGTTTTGGAAAGCACCCACCTGAAATAAAGTTTATAACAAACCAAGTCAAACTATATTAACACATAGGACAAAAAGGGAGCGGTTATAGAATGCCATCCAAATGATATTGGGGTCTCAATGGACTCACCAAGGACAGCTCTCTTTTGTCATTACAAAGTAAAAATCTTCATCGAACCATCGGTCACAAGAGCCGTCTCAAGCTTGTTTTGTGTGGCTGCATTTCACAATAATGGACCTCATATTCATATTTTTAAACTTTTCTTTGAATTAATCTAACCATACTTCTCTTTTCAACTACTTCTTCAAGTATTAAGCCAGTATCACGACCTCATGCTGACGAGTCCCATTAACGAAACAGCTATCCGTGAGTGGTGATCTGGCTATTGCACCTCTTCCCGAGTTTTGTCTAAGGGCTGTCTTGTACAGCGGGCAATTACTTTCAAGGGTCCGTGTATAAAGTGCATATAGAGGCTAAAGGTGATCTTTGTTGACCTTACTTACATGCACCTACCCAGAATCCCTTGTGGTTGTGGCAGCACCATGAGATTTCTGAGGGGAAAAAAAGCCGTCTGGCATGTCTGGTGTGTGTAGATGAGTGTTTAATAATACTTCTACTACCCCCTTAATTTTAAGTGGAAGGGTTTTCCATCACCTTTACCCACCATAACATGTTATTGGTACTACTACTTTTTCCACATTTCTGTGCCACTATTTTCTTAATTTCATCTCACCCAACCCCTTTTCTGTTTTTTTCTATCCAGCATTCAGAGATTTATAGATACTGATTTGGAAAAAGAAACCCAAACACTAATGAAGTGGGGGGGGGGGCATTCAATCGTTATTGCGGCTAATTGTCACATCTGCTACTGCTCCTACCAAAGAAACCTCGCCTTCAAACCATGTCTGAGAAGATCTAGGTTAGAGCAGAAAGCAGCCACTAACAGCCTATGAGTAAAATGTGTGTAGGTAGTAGAGGCAGCCTTACATGCCAGGCGCAGGGTTCATAGCAGAGATCATGCTTTAGTTTGGAAGCTGGGGTGTTTAAAGCCAGTATTATATCCAGTGTAAATTACACTGGGCAGTAATGACCATTAAAGAGTGCAGACCTTAGTAGATAGTAGTCAGAAAAAAGACAAGACAACCCGTTGATATCCTCATTGTTCGTCCATATTATAATTATAAATATATTACCTTAACTGGAGCTCAATCAACCTCAGTGGATTATTACCTGTGAAACACTTCCACAATACCCACTGTTTTAATGAAGTAACTAACTCTGAGTTTCCACTTGGCCTTTAATATGTATTCTTCCAAGCCTTCAATGAATATATGCCTGATGAAAGGTTTAGACCCTTTGAGGTACTGGTGTATATCCAATGTATAATAGCAGAATAGATCTAGCTGGATCGTAGCAATGAGATCCACCTAGGGACAAAGCTGCTTTAGCTGAAACATCTTGGCGACTGCCCTGAAGACTACCACTTTAGTGAATAAAGCCCTGAGTGTCTCCCAATAACTAAGCGAGGCCAACATGTCACTGCTTAACATTAGCACTGATGGGGTATTCTCAATCTATTTTGGTGCAAATGAAACACAAACTGCAGTTAAATCATCTGAACATACCACACTAGGCATTATGAAGTCAACCCCAGGGACCTCTTTTAAGTGAGCCGACCCTGTATAATGCATAAATCAATTGGCGACTTGATTTTCTACAACTCTCACAGACTTAACTTTGCGTTACAGTGTAGTCACTAAGTTCCAAAGCCAGCTTCAGCTTTAGTGAGTAAAGCATGACAGTAAGCATGAGTTACTTCTTGAGTGCCATCATGTAACGAATCAATGACCGTTTTGTATAACTGTGATCCTCTAGGCATTGTGTGTTCACCGCACAATAGCATAAATTATATGTTTGCTGAAAGAGCAACACACTTACCCATCCAATGTCCCAGAATCAAATGTTTCTGTGAAAAACACCTCTCCGCTAGGAACTGGACTGTGGTATTCAACCTGTATTTTTTAAAATACAAACCAAAAATCAGGACAGTGGTAGCCAACCTACAGCTCAGCCATTGTTGCTGGACTAAAAATCTCTTGGATGAATAGAGATTTCTATGACAGAGAGGCTGTAATCCAAATGCAGTTACGTGCTTAAAACTACTCCTTTAAAGAGGATGTTAAACTATACATATTTATAGGCAACATGTGCATGTAATAGCACTCATTTCTTTCTGTAGGTCAACTCACAGACAAGATTTCTCTGAGAAAAGTTAATGCATATGAAGGACACTATTATATGCTTTATACAAGGCACATCCACAGCATGTGTGAAAGAAAGCCTTGATGAACAGATGGGATGGTACGGTAAAAGCTATATGACCAAAAGTATGTGGACACCTGACCATAACACCTATATGAGCTTGTTGGACATCAAGCCAAAAGAGCATTTGTTAGGGTCAGACATTGTGTTGGACGAGAAGGATTGGTTCGCAATGTTCCAATTCATTAACATTACCCTTCGATGAGAGGCCTACTCCAACCAGCACTATGCATTCTGGTTGGTAGCGTGAAAAGTATTAACCCGTTTCATGCCAGCCTGTGTGAGGTCTACATGTTCATGGTTGAGCTATTTTACAGTGGACCAGTGCAGATCTAGCAGGGCAGATATTTCACAAAACAGATATGGCAGATATGGTCACCTCTAGGTAATTTTTCTGCTCTTTACTGAAACTTTCTTCTGTGTTGTCCAAAAGTTCCTCCTCTTCATCATCATCTAAGTCACCGTGGGCTTCTGCCACTGTTATATCCATGAGCAGAGCAGCCAAACACAACCACCCCCAACGAGGCTTCATTCTGCAAGCAGAAAACACACTCATTAAGTTATGGGCATGCACACTAACACAATAAATAGCCTACTCAGGGTAGACATTTAAAGCCTTAGACTTATGGTGCTACATTAGTGGTAGGTAAGCATGGAGTTGTCAATGAATGGAATTTGGTTGAGATAAATAAGCTCTGAAACCAAAAAAAGTCACCCCAAAAAAAAACAACTGAAAATATAAATGCACAACCACATCCATTTGACTGAACACAGTGCCTATGAGTGCATACTCACCGCCAGCTATCAACACCCCTGAGCGCAGTAAACAACCAGGTTATTATTGGCTGCTTCAAGCACAAAAAACGTGGAGACCAGAGGGAGTGTCCTGCTGCAGCTCTGAAGCTGCAGCAGTTTCATCAGGCAGGTGTTTTTCTTATTTTTTGGTAGATAAAGAACGCATATTAAAATATTTTTATATTTTTTTTTTTGGTGGGGCTACATGATACATTCATTATGCTTCTACACTTTATATGAATAAGAATGTGAATGAATAAATGAATGAATGAATTAAAATGGAAACGTGCTTTCAGGTGTCCTTCAGTAAAAGTAAATAAAAAATAAATAGTTGATAAATTGGCTAATCCCATTGGACACTTTACAAACCTGCAGCCTGTGCCTCTGCTTATTAATGTTGCTATAATTATCAACATAGTAAGGCTGCCATAAGAAGTCACTGTGTATACATGGCTAATTGGTGTTGATCTCAAATGATCCTTCTATTCAAATGGCTCATGGGAACACCAGTGAATATGTCATGGCTGGTGCGAACGGTGCAGAAACATGACTTTTGTCAGTGTAGATATTGTTTTATTATATTTACATTACATGTTATTTATAGACCTCCAACAGATTCCATAGCGCTGTTACAAAAGGGAAGAACACAAAATTATCAATAATATTAAAACCAAGCCAAGTTTTCCAAATCTCAACATAATTCTTCTCAGAATAGAGCATAATGCCAAAATGTGTGGGTATGGTCAGTGACGTATCCTGGCCTTGGGCGGCAGGTCCAAGGGGGTGGCAGTCATCAAGCCCCTAGGTGTCCCGCCGCACAATGGGTTGGTTACAATGCTGGGCTAAATATGCCACTGGGTATGGATGGTTTAGCCTTTTAGAAGGAAAACAGTCAACAATTAAAAACAGTAGAAATACGTGATTGAAAATGCCGGTGGTACACACAATAAGGGTAGGCTTTCTATATCTCCTGTAAAGTGGATGTTGTCTAATCCTTTAGACTACTGTGATTGATCTCCGCCATGTATGCTAAGCAGCCTTGGTAACACGAGTCCCAGAAGACTTACCGGGAAGTATCTCCATCCAGAAGAGGAACACAACAGCCCAGACACACATTTATATATATACACACATACATATAGCGCTATATATGTAATGTAACATCACCTGGAGTATTAGTCTTATCGGACCCAAGGAAAGCATGCTGTCCCAAATTAATTATGATTCCACAGCAGCCGAAATGTTAACAGAACATAGAATTTGATAGCAGATAAAGACCATTCGGCCCACCGAGTCTGCTATAAGGCTCAAACACAAAGTGTATTCAGAATATACCCGCCACTCTTTCTGTTATTAAATCCCTTTGTGTATTTAAATGTTTCTATCAGATCTCTCCTCTAAGCTGCTCGTTTTGAGATGTTTCAGTCTGTCCTGATATGTTGACACACGACATAAATTTAAGGTTCCTTTGCCGTCCCTTTTTTAATTTTTTTTTTTTAAACGCTTTTAATTACTGTTTGGTTTATTTATCAATTTTCTCAAGTAGCAAACAGCTGGAGAAAGCAATAAACCTCGGATGGTTGCTCAGCAGCAGTATCCTGCCTTGGGATTTTGGTACAAGATGAAGAAGAGTATTAACGACATGAACTAAACAGGGGTTAAATGCGACACCCTTTATATAGATAACATTACATTTATTTATATATAGCGCCAGCAGATTACAAAGCACTGCTTATTTTTAAATATTTTTGGTGACAATGGGTAAAAGTCACATGGCTGCAATGTTCAGTATTGCCATCCTGTACTCCGCTTGTTACAGATTACCTATAGCTTTACCTATGTGATTATCATATGATGAGCCCCTCATAGTGAACCCGTGGTTTTGTACTTCTCAGCGACTCATGTGATATTGTATTTAGCGTGTTTCGCAAAAAAAAACAACAAAAAAAAACATCTTATGATTACAGTATTGCCATCCTATTAAATAATTAGCATTAAACACTGTGTTATATATATATATATATATATATATACACATTGAAGAGAAGTGATTAGCCAGCTATGATCCCCCATCATGCTCAGCTTGCATTCTGGCTAGCTAAGCATCATGGGAGTTGCATTGAAGACTGCTATAGGCAGAAATTGCTAAGAAATAAGAAACCAATGCTAGGCATCCTCTGACCCCAACCAGCAATGCAACTCACAGTATGCTCAGCAGGTCAGGGGTTATCTGAGAATTATGGGGGGGGGGGCAATTAGAGTATAATAAGAGGCTGATCCCATACAAAGCTGAGAATTATAGTATATGTTATATATGAGATGTTTAAAGTATATATACTCTTATGACGTATTGAGCAGCTCTTGAGTCTTAGTAAGCAGGATAATAGACAAACCCGCCTGTGTTAAAGATATAACGAGTGGGGGATCCTTGTATCCATATATATATAAAAGGGATTGAGAGGGATCATCCGCACTGAGGGGGAGGCAGGAGAGGATACAGGGCTGGGGGATGGAGGCTCAGGACAGGTGCCGGTTACATACTCACTGCGTACAGACAGCAGGCGGCTGGGATGGGCAGCCGGGAGCAGAGCTGCTATAGATCCAGGGCCGATCAGTTTGTTTCCGTGCCCGGGCACTGACGGCAGATCTCCTACCTTCTCTAATCCTCCTCCTGATCACTGGGATACTGGGCGGGGGAGGGGCGGGGGGAGGAGCCACTCCATCCATATCCCTACCGATCTCATCACACTCACAGCCGGCATGCCCGGAATGTGTAGGGTTAATGCGAGGGGGGGGTCATTATAGCGCAGATTACACCGATACAAGTAAAGCCAGTAGCACAGAAATTGGGGTCACCCCACCGGCTGTCTCATTACACTGCACTCCTGTGTATCATAATACTGCATGTCAGACAAACATCCTGATCACCGATCTGCTGTCTGGGATACAAGTTCAACATGTTGTGTTTGAGTGTGGCTAATAAACATAATTAGAAACATTAAATCGGGCCACCTTCCTGTATACTCTCCATCACTGGGGTCTATTCACTAAGAGAGTTGTGGTCTCGCTATAAATCCTGAAGGCCCAGACTCATGGGATACACAGAGCGCGATAACTATGCATTAATGTTTAATATTACACATATTGCCCCAATCGAGCTCCATGTTATCTTAACACACAACAATTTGGCGCGCAGGATGTTTTTATGTATTGCTGACATGGAGGGCCTATGTGTCTGGTAGGTGACATGGCCTCTTCTTCTGCTGGGCCACTGAAGTCATGGGTTGGCTAATGCTTTACTGCAGAGGACTCCCCAGCATATGCCAGATCATCGAGTAATATAGATGATGGATTAGTCACATGATTACGCAAAGCCTAAATACCACAAACACACCAAACATTGAAGGCGTACTTGTGTCATGATTTACTTTGTATTTACGTCAAAACATGCACATTTTTCAATGATACGTTTTCTCTCTCACATACGCGCAGGCACACACGTTTACACAAACTTACAAACTCACGCTAATACGCATGCACATACGCTACATGACCCGTGGTCCCAAATGGTTCATAATTAAATTAAAACACAGAAAGAGTAAGACTGACATAATTAAGAACGACCAGTTAACAAAAAACTGTATAAAGTGCAAAACGTAAATTTATTTAAATATCAACAAAAATATTTTAAAAGAACAGATGGTAACCATTAGAACAGGTAGTAAACATACGACAATGCGTCTATAAACATGGAAGCTTTACATTTGTTCAATCGTACCTTCGTTTGTATTGCACCTGAACACGTTTTAGACATGTCAATATTTATTAGTCAATGTAGGACTTCTAACATACAATGGAAACTATTTGGGTAGCCATATGACTAGCAGAAGCGAGTGGCGGATTTTACCACCTGAGATCTAGGTTTTTGGCAGCAAGTACTTTGCTTCAAGATAGAGGAGCGATAAGGTTTATTCAATAAATGTAAACTATCCATTATGCAGGGCCGGCTCAGGTCTTTTCTACAGAAAAATGAGCCACAGATGGCCCTTCATAATGCATATTGATTCAGTGAGTTGACACCGTAACTCTCCAGTGTGTATAAATAAGGCTTTTTCTGGATTCCACAGACACACACATTTATTCTGGCATTACATGATTTGGATTGTGTAATAGTGTACGTTTTTACACACCACTGGTGTGTTGTGCGGTGTATATGGCCCGTCTTATAGGGACATAGGACTATAGTGCCAACACACGCTCTTCTGCATCCATACACCAAGCTTATCTTCATCACATTTTGGTAGGTTGTGGTTTCAACGCCCTGAATTGACCATACATTATAAAACGGCCATCCCTGGCTCATTTCTGCATGAAGGTGCGAGCTGGCCCTGAGTAATGCACAGTTTCATCGGAGAGATGACTCGCAAGAAACCTCCGATTTGAGTATGCTTTATACCGGCCCATACGATGAATGTGCGGAGCAGCTCAGTGAGGATGGCCTTCGATAAAGTAAAATCCAGTCTGTGAGAAACAAAAACAACAGCTCTGATGCAAACTCCCTCCTTAGTGAATAAACGCCTTTGTGTTGCTAATATTTTGTGAAGGAACAGGACCTTGGTAAGTGACACATGAGACAAGCATACTTTGGTATATGAAGCCGAACAAGCAATATAGATTTGTTTTGGGGGGGGGGGGGTCAAGTTTTTAGCGTGTACATGCAAAGGTACACATTGGCTGTTATCCTAAATATGTTAAAGCAAGAGTTTGCTCTGGCCAGCTGGGCTTAGCGTACAAGCCACAGAATCCAAACTCCATAAAGTGCTGCAGTGACAGCACGTCCGAGAAAACTGGCAAATAGGACTTTGTGGACTGGGGGAGAACACATTATGTTAAAAAAAAAAATATTAACAATGTACATTAGCAAGATCCAGTAATGAAGCTGCCGCGGGCCTCATATTACTGTAAACATTCACATACGAAACCAGCGTTATAAAAGGTATCTTGTGATAAACCTACAAAAGCAATACAGAAGATTTATGTAAACTTTTCTCTTTTTGGAATGGTTTGAAATCCTTTAGATACGCAAGGCACAGGTTAAAAGTGTACCGACCCTGGCACACAAATGGTTTAAAATCACGATTACTGCATTTCTAGCTCGTCTTAGCCTCACGCAAACAGAGTAAAGAGAGTTTATGCAGCGGCTACAGCCCATCAAAGGCTTTTCTAGCCGGCCACGCATGGTTATAATTTACACCATGCAACAGCTATCGGCCTCCAAATAAGACATTGTACCATAAATATTCACTGCCATGTACAAGTATAAAACAACCTGTACACTGAACAGTTTACCAACAGACAGAGGCAAGTAAAGTCTTTTGGTTAGACCTCGCTTTCAGTTCCAGTGTGCGCTACATGCTGATAATTTGGAATAAAAAAAACTATTTTTGGAAGTCTGCATTTTAAAAATATAACAACCACAGTACCGACATTTTTCCATAAATATTTTTTTAGCGTAGTATGAGTACATGTAATCTTTCAAAAAAAGCACATGGAACACATCCAAATACCAAGAGGCAGGTGCTACCAGATAACCAACCACGGAAGTGGGGGGTCTGAGGCAATCTGTACTCTCATGATGGTGGCTGCAGAATGAATGGTAATATGTATTTACACATGTGTCCCATATGCCTTAATTTGCTTTACTACATTATGGACTGTGTATTTAGTCATAAAAAATAAAAAAATATATATACACATACATGTGTATATGTATGTATGAATGTATGTATGTATATATATATATTCTTATCCATTGTTGATCTCCTAAATTAAAAAGAAACTGAAAAAATAAAACCTTTTCACATAAATACATTTTCAGAGTAAAAGAGCGTCATCTTTGTTTCCTTCATTATTTTGCTTTTGTGAGCTGCAGGTGCAGGTGCTGTTCCTGTAAAGCACCAGTAGATGGAGAGCTCTCCAAAAGAGTCCTGCCGGAGTCCTGAAAACCTGCTGCTACCTTCACTTGCCCACCTTGATAAATATCTACAAAACAAAGAAAACTGTGTGAGCTTACAAGTGAACAGACATGTGCAATAAATAAACAATATTGCTATTGTTTGGAGCTTTAAGGTGGTAAAATTCAGCACTAGATTAAAATTGCACCTCTTATTAATAAGAAATAATAAATAAATAAGGAAATGGAATGGGCATTACAGGTATGCAAGGAGTATGGCATAAAGGCAATCCGTATAATATCGGCAGGTTATATAACGCTAGGCATTTATACATTTAAAAGTTTATATAATAAATACCGTAGTACATAAAAAAACAAAATATACAAAGTATATACTTGTCCCTGCTGTATTTTCATTAATACTTTTTCTGCTCCGGATTAGAAATGTAAAAGCTTTTTATGCCAAAAACAAAAAAAAGGAACTGCATGCACAGACTAAAAGAACAAGAACGACTTTGCTGAATTTTCCATTCTAGCTATTATTGATACTTATTTTAGAATGTTCACTAGAACGCCAATGAGCAGCATGAAGACCATATTATGAGAAATACAAGTCAGCTTACCTCACTAAGCAAAGCCCAGACCGGGGACTCCGACAGAACCTTTAATCGGATTGCTTTGATTTTCCCCAGAGAACGATTGATTTCTCCTTCGGCGATACCATTCAGAAACTTGCCTGAGAAGAACACAAACACGAGACGATTAACATGGGAATCTCCCATCGCTTTACTTTTATGCTGAAGCAGTGCTGTAAGAACCACGTTCATGGCAGCTGTTCCAACACTAGCGTAAATGGCCAGTTGAGAAGATCTGAGATTTCCCTTGTAACCGGCCCATTGAGCAGCGACACACAAAGTGTGTGAGCAGAAGGTGAACATCAATGTTCTACAAGAAAGACCTGCAGTTACAAATAGGTACATGGGATCTCTTTGGAGGTAATATTTATGAATAGTACCAAGTGATGTCTACAATACACCACTTTATTAACCCTCAGCTGTTCTTTTAATAAAACTAAAATATCCGATAGCCTGAAAGACTGAGCAAGGAGCTTTGTGTGTAGGTACCGTCGAGTATAGTGGTATGACTCTACCTCTAGCACTTATTGACCATCCTCTCAGTAAAGTAAATCCTTATAGATTAGGACTTTGTTCTAACTCTTTTTTTGAAATAAATGTCCCTCCTGTACTTTTGTTGCATCGCTTTAGGTATTAGGTACTGTATATCACATCTCCTCTTTTCTCTCCAATTTTTAATATTCCTTAGTCTTTCCAGAATTTTTACCCTGCAAACCATTCACCATTTTACTACGAGTCCCAGTACTGATACCCAAAGTCTCCCAATCACAAGAGATACCTTTAAATGTACACAAAATAAACTACAACCTTCTGCTCCTGTCACTCAACCATTGCCTTATCTAACTATTTAATATTCAAACCTGAACGCCATTAATCTGCTCATATGTACACATCAACATGAACAAGAAGAAGCCAACGTTTCACAAAATCATACTGGCACTTATTTACCAACATGAGGGGTCTTTCTATAGTGGCCACAAAGGCAAACATTATATCATTCTTTTTCCCATTTTTCGTTAAGGGTTTTTTGGAATTGGTATTGTTGAGTGATTACAGAATAATACATTGCATAGCAGCTCCATGCTGACAATATAAATCCAATTCTACAAGTACAGACTTCATCAATACTCTACATTACTACTATACATTATTATAGAAAAACACACTTTTATACATTTTTGCATAATTGAATCCGCTATGTGTGTAAGAAATGGCCTGCATGACCTCTTTTGTTATTTAAATTCCCCGCAGGAGTTATGTGCCCTGTAACACTTTACATATTGATAACTGATAACATTCAGAGAGAATCTTTGCTCTACGCGTGCTCTGGATGTCTATACTGTATATGGAGCTGTAATGCACATAACATAAATACTGTCAAGATAAGGTTTACTACCCTATAAATACTGAAACATCGGAGTTAAATTATGGCGAATTTACAGCCCAATAAAGATGCACACTAGCTTGGGAAAAAAGGTATATAATCTACAGACCATGAATAACGTAAATATGCGGGGGTTGACAGAGTATATTCTGCAGCCCCTCTTCTACCTGCCCATAATTTTATCTGGTCGAGCCCGTGTGTGAATTCTGGGTAGAGATACAGTGAAGATCCAATAATAGTGAACAATAATTGTTGCAGTGATATACAATAATAGCATTCAGCCAGCCCATGATATAACGCAGGATGAGCAGCCATGCCCTCGCTGGAAACCCTGGCTTTTGTAATAAATGGACATACTTAGTTTGTTGTATAACTCAGGGCTTTAATCTAATGGCCAAACGTATAAATGTCCAGGTATTTATTGTCTTTGCTACTACTGCCTGATGGTGGCTTTACTTAACTTGTGCCTCTGAATATTAAACAGCCATTGACCCGATCTGGATGTTTACTTGCGGTTATCATTTTTTCTGGATGAAAATCCCCAGATCATAACATTACTTCCAGCATCAGGCTTAAGTTAACATACAAGACACACAAATATTACTGCCCCGTGACAGTGTCATTCAGTTCAACTATCGACTGACCATATCTAAGCCATCTGTAGCAATAAAAGCCGGAGATTATGGGCGTTATGAGACCCGAGAAAAATGATGTCATTGATTTTTGTTTAAAGAAGCTTATAAAGAATTTAGGAGTAGTTATTTATTATTAATACTGCATGTGTGTGGACACAAGGCTCCGCAGAAATAATATTTGAAACTGCCTTCTCTCAAGCCCTTTAAAATGAGAGAAAAAATAAGGATTAAATAGCTGTTTAAGTTAATAGTTTGTTCCTTTCAATCTTACAAAATGTTGCTGTTATAGAAACATCCTGTAAGATAATTTAGAATGCCATTTAGGAATAAAAAATGGAGAGAAATTAAATTGAACATGTTGCAGTTTTCTATAGCGGATCTATCACCTACCAAGCTTTCAGCGCCATTAAAGTAATTAGGACTATAAAATATTTAGACGGTAAAGGAGTAAAGCTTGTGATCGGTTTCATCAGTGTGTTATAAAGGTTTACATCCACAACATTTCAAAAGGAGGTATGGCTGGCAGGGTTGGGAAAATATAATATATCAAATCTTAATGGAAAAATGCAAACATTATATAAAGTTCCCAAGTGGGACTGAAACAAACAGTGGGCAATAACAGGGTTTGAAGAAGAAAATTTAGTGTGGTTTATGCAAAAGTTTTCACGATAAAGGTCTCCTGCGAGAGACTGAAATGTTGATTTTTTTTTGCATAATCCACGCTGAATTTTCTTACCATTTCTATATTAGCCGATAGCACCTGGGTACTGGCCTGTGGAGTGCAGAGGACAATGTATAATTTCCATTACATATATATTATATCCATTCGCAACACACCCTTGCATACCCACCACAGTCTACATGAGCTCTAATGAAGAAGAGTGTGGAGATTTGATGTCATCATTAGGTCACAAGGTGGTCATCTGAGAGCTGTGGTGTGAGGCAGCCTCAGACCATAATCACGGGGAAATCTCATTGGATACAAGATGCAGGAAATCCAACAGATCGGGAAATAGCGAAATAATATTGAAGAAAATACATCATACTAGACTGTAAGGTCTAGTCGGCAGGGCTTTCCATACTTTCCTCATGAAGGTACTGCATCCAACCATGCAAGGTCAATGGAGCCCAGCTCACTAATCAGAGTGGTTAGTAAATTAAAAAAAATATTGTTCAAAAATGTTAAACAATAACATGTAAAAATCCCCACTGTCACCAAAAAAAAAAAAAACTTTTAATAAGGAAGTCCTACAATTCTTTATCTTCACAATAATTCCCACATGGAAAGAGTTAAAATATTGACATTACAAATGCCCGTAGGGTATCTAGTATTAAAAAATGTATGACTTGATGGAGTAAATTGAATTGGCCGGGTTCAAAGATGTCCCAAATATGGGACATGAGGGCAGTAGGATCAGATGTCTAAATGGCAAAAAAATACACACCTCACAAAGGCGGCCCTTTTACCTCCAAAATAACCCAACAAACCCATGCATGGGGGGTATCATTGCGCTCAGGAGTTGTTACTGAACACATATTGGGGTGTTTGACACGGACATATAACAGGAGCGGTAAATTTATACCTGAAGTACAATGTGTGTGAAAAAAATACAAAAACAATTAACTACCATAAAGTTTCACAAAGGCTGGTGGTAAAATCAGTGCATGAAAAGGGTTAAAATACCAGCATTTCAAATACCTTGGGGTGTCAAGTTTTTAAAAATATATGATTTGATGGGGTAAATTGCATTGGTCGACTTCAAAGATACCCGAAATGGCACATGGGGGGAAGAATTACCTGATTTGGAAAAAATGGTTTTGAAATAGCAATACGCTACCTGTACTTATTGCCCCATAACGTGCAGAAAAAAGCAAAACATAAAAACGTTGGGTATTTCTAAACTCAGGACAAATAGAATCTTTTTAGCAGGTTTTTTTCATTAGTTTTTGCAGATGAGTAAAAGTTTTTTTGTTTAAAAAGTGAGAAAAAGTACTGTTTTTGGCGGCGTATAACACGCACCGGCGTATAACACGCACCCTCGCCAGGACCGGAAGTGAGGGAGACGTCGCTGCAAATCGTGCAGCTCTAGGATTTATCGGCGTATAACACGCAGGTAGGGTTTCAGCTCCGTATTTTGGATTCAAAAGTGCGTGTTATACGCCGATAAATACGGTAATTTTTTAAAAATTATCATTTTTTAATAGTAAAATAGATGATATGATAATATTAACGGTAGCTAAAGAAAGCACTGTTTGTCCTGAAAAAAACAATATATAATGTGTAGGAGCATGAAATGAGAAAGAAGAAAATCACAGCTAAACATCAACACTGAAAAATGTTAAAAGAGCCATTGTCCCACAATCTACTACGAGCAATAACCCCTATTGGTTAATTGGTTAAACGCCCCCTAAAACAAAACACACAAAAAACTCCCCAAACCTATCCAGCTTCCTTAGTGTCAGCAAGCAGCCATTGTTTCCGCAAAGTAATCCCAAGTATCAAATACTTTTTGTGGAGTAGGTTGAAAGCTTCATATATTGCATACACTTGTCCCATTCATCAACCATTCCCTATGCACAGCTTACCTTATCATATTTGCTACTGGAACCAAAGCCAAATATCAAAAGATGTCCATGGGAGTCCGTACATGCAAAGTGCTGACCATCGGGGGAGCATTTACAGTCAAACACTGCTCCATGCCCCTGACCTTCAATCTGTGAAACACATGACCATTAGTCTGCCACATAAGCACTGCATACTGAATAAAACACCAACAGTCCTACATTTCAAATACTAAAAAGACAAAAGTCTAGCAGTAAACCTGTTACAATACAATTTCCTTTTCTTAAAAAGAAAGAATTGTGGGAAAAAGAAGAGATCCTGTTTACGATTGTGCCACACATTTTCAAGGTCTGCACAAATCAAAGTTCCAAATGTATTTTGTGATCTGGAATATATACTCATGAGGCTCAATGAAAATGAACAATTGTATATTGCCCTAACTGGTGTGAAATGCCTACAGTTTAGTCAAAAGTTTACATACACCTATGGTTTTCACAACTCCACACATTTGGTGTAACCATACTTGCCTTGACTTGCCAAAAAAAGTGTACGGCAACGTGAAACGCGTGGAGTTGTGAAAACTTTGAATGTGTTTAGCAGGGACACCATGCTGACACACACATACACCAATACATATACACACTCTATAGCACCATACCGTAACATACAAACATACTAACATATCCTTACAAACATTAACACCTTACAGTAACACTGACACGTACAGGTATGCTAACCCCATTCACCAATACTCACACCCTCCAACAGTACATGCGGATATACACAGTAATGCACTATCCAACATATGCTAACACGCACCCATTGCATAACATATATATATATATATATATATATATATATATA
>VKOC01019732.1:0-17763 GCA_009364415.1 Spea multiplicata | reverse complement strand
TATGTATATATATATATGTGTGTGTGTGTATATATATATAATATTGTTGTTGGGGGGGTTTGTCCAATTTTGGTGTGTTATTTTTAATAAAGTGGGGTTTTTTTTAAAGGGGGGGTCATTTTCAGTTTCTGTCAAGTGATTGCTGAATTTTCGGTCCAGAATTTTCATTTCGGTGCATCCCTATATACTAAGCCAGACACTGAAGCAGTAGGCCTACACCACATCAATGTTTGGCTTAGTATATAGTGATAGGGGTTATGCTACATTATTGGCAATGTCTGGCTCAATGTATAGTGATAGGTGTTGTGCTGTGCCTCAGTATACCCCTGTCAATGGTATGCAGTTTTTCCCAATAAAAAAAAATAGTAATATATATATTGATCCTTTATGCTGCCCGGAGCCCCCGCTCATGATTCGCTCATAATTAATTTTTGCGGTGAGAATTTCACCTTTAGAATAGACCATGGAGTCAAAAGGGTTGGAAATATATAGCTCCACCCCCTTGCAATGTGATTTTTTTTCAGCTCCACCAACTTTATATGGACTGTAGTTGTGCGCACAAAATTTTGGCCCTGGGAAAAATTTTGCACAACAGAAATTTTCTGCGCACATCACCCAAGAAAAATTAGAGGGAACATTGGGCACAAGTCTGGGGATGTATTGGTAAGTCTGGGGTACCTATATGGGGGTATAAGGTATAAGGCATATCAGGGAGGCATAGTGCAGAGGTTTGTTTTTTTTGCTGGGAAGGATATTTAAACACCCCATTCTCCATTTCTAATTTGTGGTGTTATAGTGCTCCTGGTTGTTTCTGCAGACTGCTGTCTTAATTCTTCCCTTTATGCCTTTGCCAATTAGGGTTTTTTTTTTACTTTTTTTCTTCCTCACTTACTTTTCTTTTTTTATTGTGTCCTTAGAAAAGACCCAAAAAAATCTGTTGCCACGACTAAACATCTTGCCTGCTCTTCTAGTGACACCAAGCGCAAGATCTGTTCAGTATGTGTATGGTCTACTGAGTTTTTATTGTGGGTGAAAAACGAACAACCCATTTTCCTTTAATCTCAAGGTCACAATCTCAACCAAACTCACCTATGGCCTTTTAGTTTTTACCTATGCAGCCTCCTAGGTTTGAGACCCTTTGTAAGGTTTGAGGATGGAGCTAGAAAACAGGTATTTCAAATTGCAAACACCTCTGACCCATAGGCAGACACTGGTAGAGAGTGGTCGGTAATTGCCAAAACATAGGAAGGCAGGCAGCAAACAGCATAAACTGTAAATACAAGCCAGAGGTCAGAAGGCAAGCAGCAGACAGGATAACGATAGAAAAGATAACTAGGGACGACCAGGAGGGCAAAGCAGGGTCAGAAACTGGTAGGTCAAACAAAGTAACTAGAGGACTGAATCAAAAGGCCCACTAAAACAGGAACATACTCTGAAACGGGGACCATAACTTATAGGGCTGCTAGGATCTTAATTAGGTAAACCTGTCCCTCTAACACCTAAGTTACACCCCCTAGTAATAATACAATAATCTTGTGTACCTTCATAGCAAGTGGTGTACCTGTTTTGGTATGTTTGGGTGCCCAGTTGCAGCCCAATATCTTCCATAACCTCTTCAAAATCAGTACTACTGTGCAGTGCCATCTTCTGGTTGCCACACGTGATTGAGGGTGAGTGCCCTTTCCCGGAAGTGGAGACATTGGGATGTGATAAAATGTATGACTTTGGATACCGGCCTGATGAAGAGATAGAGGTAACAAACTGATCTCATCCTGATTCTGACACCATATTTATTCCTTTCAGAGGAGGGGTATGTTTTTCTGGAAGCTTGGGAGAACATCAACTCAGATTGTGATTGTATTGCTGATCATAAGCAATCATAAGCAATCAATCAATCTGCAGGACAAACTTGATGGAAGAAGAAATACACCTAAACCAGGGACAGATCTGTGTCAAAGTTAGGAGACAGACAGCAAGCTTTATATTTTTTAGGAGCAAGAAAGAAATACCAAAAGAAAGCAGTTTAAAATAGCACACTGTCAGGATGTTGAGGAGGATAGGGTAATGGCAGAGCCCAGAATGCAGGAACAGGAACCGGAGTGCAGCGTTTAGTAAATAATGCCCCAAAGGTAGTCAGGATAAGCAGGTCTGGTACACAGGAGGGAGACAAAATCCAAAAGCTAGCCGAGGTCTGGTACACGAGAGGAGGTAGTCAGGATAAGCCAGGTCTGGTACATGGAAATCGAATGGGAGAAACAACAAGCTAATAGGAAGCACAATAACTGAGCACTGAGCAAAGCTCAGTGCTGGGTTTTTAAATTTGCCGCCCATGACGTCACTGAAGCGCGTTCCCGCCGGTTCTGTTCGGGAACAATAAAGTTGCGTGAGAGGCGCGCGCCCTCTAGCTGCAGCCACGGAAGAGGAGAGGACCGGACCCCATGCTTGATGCAGTACCCGCGAAAAGCGGGTATTCAGGTGAGTTACTGCGGCGGGGTCTGTTCTGCGGACCCTGACACACACAAATTAAGGGGCCAGATCTAAAAATATTACTTGGTTCCTGGGATTTATTAAATCTTGATCTAAACTGTTTTTTCCCTATCACTTTACATTAGGTTAGCATTAAACTTCATTTCATTTGAATGGTATAAGGCAACAATTATGTATATGTTATATATATATATATATATATATATATATACATATACTGTATTTGCTCGGGCTTTAATCTGACCTCAAATAGAACTCTGACTATAAGACTTAGATCCAGATCCCTCACAGCGCTGTAGGGGACCTGGACCAGGCATGACATGACCTTTATTATAGAAGCCCCAGCTGAAGTTCCGGCAGCAGCAGCAGAGGTTGACCTGCGTCTGTTCACCGGCTGCCAGAGAGTAGGATCCTCTGCAGCACTGGATCCTATGACCTTCTGGTGCTTTATCATAGAAGCCCCAGCAGAAGTTTAACAGCAGCGGAGGTTGTCGTGCAGACGTTCACCGGCTGCCAGAGAAGAGGATCCCCTGCAGCACTGGGAGTGTGATGCGTGACATGAACATCTGTTCATTGCACGCAGACACCAGGGAGTCTGAAGCACGGGGCACAAGCAGTGTTCCCTCTAAGCTGTGCGCTTGTGCGCGCGCACATAACTTTTTGAGGGAGCGCACACGTTCAAACATTGTGCGCACAGTACCTAACGGGGAGCTGGGGTGGGCGGGCAGTCCGTCCAGGGTGACGCTGGCACTCCTCCATGTAAATGGTTAAAAAAATTAATAAAATTGTGGTAACATTTAAAAATAATTATACAGTGATTAGCTCTGTATCTTCCAAAAAATCTTGGCATTAAATAAGTTGTGTCTATCTTAAAAAATTCAAACATGTCCCAATAAGGATGTCTAAATGAAAAGGAAAAAAACGTGCACCTCCCAAATGTGGCCTTTTAGCCCTTTTATATTGGGGTGTTTGGCTGTGACATATACCAGGAGGTATAAGTTTAAACCTGAATTAGTGCATGGAAAGTGTTAAAATACCACTATTTAAAATACCCTGGGGTGTCTAGTTTTCAAAAATATATGGTTGGATTGGGGTAAACTGAATTGGCCGGCATGAAAGTTGTCCCAAATAAGAAATTGGGCAGAAGGACCAGATGTCAAAATTCCAAGTTAAAAAACTGAATTGTGCTTGTCCCAAATGTGGCATTTTAGCCCCAAATAACCTGACAAACCATAAGTGGCACTGTACTTAGGAGATGTTGCTGTCAAATATTTTATTGTTGTTTTGACATATACCAGGAGCTGTAAATTAATGCCTGAAGTACAATTTGATTACTGTAAATTGAACTGACCGGCTTCAAAGATGTCCCAAATAGGTCATGGGGGACAGGATTACCAGATTAAAAAAAAATGGTTTTGAAATCGCAAAATGCTACTTGTATTTATTGTCCTAAAATTTGCAAAGAAACCATAACATTGGGTGTTTTTAAGCTCAGGACAAATTGTAGAATCTACTTAGTATGTTTTTTCATTAGCTTTCATATATGAGTAAAGGATTTTTCAAATAAACGTGAGAACATTTTTTATAGGAAATTATATATGATCAAAATAACGGTACCGAAAGAAAGCCCTTCTAATTCTGGAAAAAAAAACATATTATAACCTGTGAGGGTTCACTAAATTAGAGAGAAGAAAATTACAGCTAAACACAAGCACCACAAAAATGTTAAAACAGCCCTGGTCCAGAAGGGGTAACAATGGAAATATAAGAATTTAAGACATTCTATCTAGCTATTCTTTCATCTGATCCTTTTTGTAAAAATAAGTAATTGCATAGACAGTAGTAAATCCAATCTGCTAGATAAACAATGAACTTGTAGCATCCCTTACATATACATCATCCTGTATTTTGTCTCTCTTCCTTAAATTGATACTGCATAAATGTGCATGCTTGTATACTAGGTATGATATGACTTTTCAAATACATATACTGCAGTTAATTTGATAGTAACAACTCTTTTAAAGCAAGTAGAGATCCCAACGAAACGAAACTGAATGAAAAAGATGTGAATTGTTTTATTTAGTTTGCTTCCTTTGTCTCCTGTAGCTGAGTACTCCCTCTCCTTCCCTCTAAGATGTTATGGAAGTGTTGCCAGCTCTTAAATAGCAGCTGATCTTTTTGAGTGTTTTGCCCAATCAATGAGGATAGAGAATGACAGCACAAGAACAGCAATTTGATCAAGCACAACTTTATTATAGAACTCTTAGTACAGGAGACAGAAAATAGTTGTGTATGCAAACATATATGTATGTATATATATATATATATATGTGTGTGTGTAAAACGAGTTAAACAATCAAATCAATCAATATCACAGCAATCAATACTATAGTGTCAAGTGCCAATACAGTTATACATCACCAAGCCAAGTAGTTATCACTCCTCTAGCTGATTAACTCGCAACTCAGCAGAGACTTGGACGCAAGGATCTCTGGATCTGTCCTGGGCTGCCCGTGCACGTTCTTGCAAACACCACAGGTGAGGTTTCAAAGTTTGTGGTTGCGGCCTTAGCTTTTTATAGCCATCGTGGGTACTTTCCAGAATCCTCCAGTGACGAGTGTATTTACGTCATGGTGTTATCTCTAGGTGGCTTCTGTTCTCTGACGCAGGCTCGGCCTCCATCTTATGATGCTGGCCGGGCACCTTAAGTAGAGGTCCTTTGCCATTTTGTCCTTATGTGACTGAGCGTTTCCTTATCTGTCTAGCACAGTGGTCTACACATGTTGACGCCTGATGCCTAAGTCACAAGACATATGACTATATTAAACTAATTAACCCTATCATGACCGGGCCCAGGAGTCATATTATTAAAATGCACTACACAGAGTCAGAGCTATTAACAGATACAACCACTTGAAACCCTCACCATGAGTTTCTAGGAACGTGCTGATTTGATCCTGTTAAGCTTTTGAATTTTGACAGCTGCTAATTAAGAGCTGGAAAGTGTTGGCAGCCCTCCCAGAAAATAATCAGGGCCAAGTGCCCAGAGTTTACACACAGGCCACTAGAAAAAAGGCTGTAATTAACAATTGCAATAGCAGTGCAATGCAATACAATCACCTCTTAAGCTTAAACATGTCGCTGAACTGTCTCGATAGCAAAGCATTCAGCAACACCGAAAACCCACCCCAGGGCGCACTGTGACTGCTCTCCGGAGTTACCGAAATTTACTGCAAGAGCCCCCATATGGTCCCCTCCCCAGGGTGTCAAGCCCTTCATATACTATTTGAAGAGTGGTCAGAAGCACCACTGCAAGAGATTTTGCCTTTCGTAAGATGGCGGCGTACAGTTTAAAAAAAGAATACATGGTTAAAAAAATAAAACTGATATTTTAAAATAATTATACAGTGATATCACCATCAGGGGAACCATCCAGTCCATCCAGTTCTAACGAAATGTAAAAAAAAAATAATACAAATAATCAAAAGTTAATTTTTAGGAGCAAGTGCTAAAATTAGCTCTGTATTTTCCCCAAAATTATATCATAGGATAAGTTAAAAATACCAGAATTTCAAATACCCATGGAGTGTCTAGCTAAAAAAATGTATGGCTTGATACATGGGTCATAGGGCAAATTAAATTGTCCAGGTTCAAAGATGTCCATGAACATAGGACATGGACACAGACTGACCAGATGTCAAAAGGAAAAGAAAAAAAATGTGCACCTCCCAAGTGTGGCTTTTTAGCCCTCAAACAACCTTACAAACCTATGCATGGTTAGTATAACTGTACTCAGGAGATTTTGCTGAATGCATATTGGGGTGTTTGTCAGTGACATATACCAAATTCATACCTAAAGGAGGCGAGTGAGGGGGCAGATACAAGGCAGGGGAGAGGGCAAGGGAGCAGACAGGGCAAGGATAGCACAGAGAAGGCTGTGGGGAACTAGTACAGAGGGGACTTGGGGATAAGGGCATGGAACACAGAGAGACCTGGGGGAGAGGGCAGGGGGCACAGACAGGACTGGTGGAGAGGGCAGGGGCACAAAGAGAAAGAGACACTATTTTTGGATAAAATATTTTGTTTCTGAATAAAACCATCCACATTTTGTCTCAACTAAAAGGGCAGGAAATTAAATTTGTTGAAAAATGTTTTAAAAAATGAACAAAATTCATATGATTATAGGGCCTTTGTGTACCAACCAATATTATACAGCTATGATATTTAGTGTGTAGACTTCTGAGTTTAAAATTGTTGTCAAGATGATTTCTCCCACACTGTAAAGTCACCCAACCTAAGAATGTAAAATGTTATGTATTCTAACTGGGGCTAGCAAAGTGTAACAGAATCATAAACAATTTACTTATGCTATACATGTAGGTGCTATGAGTCTCCAGGAGAAGTCCTGCTCCTCTAGGTCAACCAGGTCAGTTTTGACATTTCCAGGTACGGGAGCATTAATTTTTGTCCATTTCTTAGCTGCTCTCTACCCAGTTCAATCCCCAGCCTGTCTGGAGCAAGCCCTACCCCTATGCGTGGCTGACCTAACCTCTACTTGCAGCTAGCCCTGGTCCATTACAAAGCCACTTTTCCAGGCAGCTCAAGGGACACTGCAGTAGAAGTCTCCAGGTATAATGTTGGCTTGATTCAGTGTTAAAGGAAATACAGCATATACTGTAAACATTAGTGAGCTATTTAACTGTGGTAGTGCACTCTTTATGGGAATTACTATAATGTATGTGATAAGTGCTGCTTGTTCAATCCCACATATACGATACTTAGATAATAAATAATAATAAAACAATCTATGTCGTGGTATTTTCCTCAGCAGCTGCCTTGAATGTCCTCTTTATCATAAGTAAGAGTGCACTTCTGTTTAGTCATGTTTACTTCTGACTATGTCATACAAATCCTGATAATGCTCATGCTAGCTAATTCTCAAATTATCGTCTGTTGAAAACTATTTAAAAGGCAAGTTTATTTTAAGTAAAGCTTGCAACCCATGGAGATATAGAATGGAAAAACAATCTTAGCAGCACAATACAATGTATTAGCATTTAAGTTTTACAAAGATAGCAGAAGCTTTCCTGTTACATTAATATTTGACAAGCAATACATAATATAATCTTTATATACATGATTTAAGTGAGTGGAAAGACTATTATTTTGTTATATATAAGAGTGATTTTATGCTGTTGTGATGTGTATGTTTTCTTTATTACCATGAGGGAAATTTAGTTAACGGCATTGCCTTTGTATTTCTTAGTAATGATCTTAGGATGTCAGCAGGCGTAAGAATATTATGTGGGAGATTACAATACATTGAATATTACAAACAAATTTACCATAAATTACATATAAATGGAATTTCTTCTACAGTGAAAAAATTAGGACATATATAGATGACCATGCCAAATGCAATTTAACTGTTTAACAAGATTAGGTGAAGATGAGGCTTATTTCCTGAAGACTCAGTTATAGTAATAATTTTGTGTGATCTCATCTCCCCAACTAGCAGGACACACTGGTACATGATTACACTAAGGCAAGGCCCCCGACCTAGGATATCATTATGTAGCTCTTAACCTCTACTAATCTTTACTGTGTGGATATGCTGCATGTCTATCCCTGTGATATAAATATACAACTGAACTGGGAATGTACTGGTGTCTTCTATCCTTTAAGATGGATCTGCAAATTAATAAACATTATTTTGGCCAGCAATACCCCCACACATATACTGTACACTCCATTCACCCTGTTGTGCATTTTCTTCTTCTTGTTTCTTCTGCCTTGTTTTTAGTCTACTTCTCCCCAGTATGAGCTCAATTAACCAGGCCTCCGGGAGCATTTTCTCAGAAAAGCAAAGCCTCTGCGCCTTTTGAATGAAGGGCTCTGGGAGGCCTGGTTAACAGAGTTGATACTGGGGTGAAGCGAATAACAGAAGAAGGCAAAGAACAAGAGAAGGCAAGAAAAGAAGCAGAGCTGTGGAAAACGAGACATGGCCACAGGGCAGTTGGGGAACATAGAAAGGAGGAATTGAGGAACAGGGTTTAGAAGAGAGTGAGTTGGAGTTTTAGAGAGCGTAGGTAAAAGTAAGTGGGATTGTGAAATAGTCCTTGCAGCTTCTCCCTCCCGAATCTCCCTGAAGCTCATTTTCAAACAGTTAACTATTATCTCCTGTTGCAATTATGCCAAAATACATTGTCAAAATATTTATGTGACTGTGAACATTGCATTTATAAAAATGTTCCAAAAATATATAGAAGGCAGACCCTGTATTAACTCTGCTAGACACTTTATCTGTGGGTAGGATCTGGCTCTGAAATAAATTGTCAGATGCATGGAAACTATTGATGTGAGTTAATAACAATCTGTGTTATTTGACAGGGACAAATACAAAACATGGCCTACGCTGCAAAGCTTGCAAGATGAGCATTCATCACAAATGTGCAGACACCATCAGTTTTCAGCAGTGCATGGGAAAGCTTGTAAGTAAATAATGGACTGTTGTGGATTTTTTTATTGTAAAAATATTTAATTAATTTTAAGTTCCTTATTATCTACCAAAATATAAAACAAACCAATAAATTGCATTTATTCGCTGTAAGTACAGTACAGAATTAGGAAAGAAATAATTGTTGTAGGCACTTGACAAACTAAATGGGAGATAAAGTGCAATATTAAAGCAATTGCATACTGAAATAGGGCTACTTGACAGATTAGTATTTTACTCTTGTTGCTAAATTAATTCTTTTTAACCAAATTTTAAATACAATTAAATTGTTTCTTTTTGTCAACTGGAATGTCATCTTTTAGCCAAAAGGTTTTCGACGCTACTACAGTTCTCCTCTCCTAATTCATGAGCAGTTTGGCTGCATTAAAGAAGTAATGCCAATTGGTGAGTACTTTTCATGTGTAGTAGGGCATAATATATTTATGTTAAACTTGCTGACCAAGAATGTTGCCCAGAAATGGGGGGCAACTACACCCTGGGCGGCTTTTATTTAAAGATTTGAGCCCAAATACAACCACCAGGTATCTAGAGTAACAAGGAAAAACACACTCATCATCTGAATCGTTTCTGTGTTCTCTTGCTTTTTATGCATTCCTTTCTAATAATGTGTTTTGGACTGGAAAATACCCATTGTATATGTTGTCTTACAAAGGTTCTTTCATCTTGGCAGCATTCATGATAGATTGCAAGGTGAAATATGGGTTATCCTCAAGTTTTGCCAGATAAGCCTCTATGTGAAGTGCTGCTTCTCCAGGTTTCCACTTTCTTTGAAGTAGAGGAGAAGTCTAGCTACGAGTACTCCCAGCTCATTTCCTCTCCCACTCTGAACCCATGTAATGCTCTCTGGGGCTAGACCTGCCCATGTCACGTCTAGACCCACCCCGGATATGACTAGCTTCGACCTTCACCCCGTTGAACCCCTTTTGGGATTAGTTGGCACAAATTTCTACAGATGCAACCCCAAATTTTTGAGTTTTTCCATATTAATGCTCTTGGTTCTGTAATGGGATGCCAAACAAAGTCATATAGGTGTGATGGTCAGGTTTCAACACACCTTTGGTCATATAGTATAGGCAGGTGCAGGCAGATCTCCTCGGGAAATCCCCAATAACAGAATCCCTGGAATTGGGTTCAGATGTATTTGGGAAAATAGTATTTGCAATATTTTTGCAAGGTAAAACCTGAGGCCAGATCATGTGCAACTCGGTTTTAGTGAAATAACTGTCAAGTATGACTGCTATGCATTGCTTACTATAGACTACTGAAAAAAAAAAAAGCTGCAAAAATAGAAGTAGAGATAAAGATATAAATAAGGTGAATGCATTTATGTAAGCTGTAGAAAGACAATTTAAATTATTGTGTTTTAGAAAATGCTTAATATGTTCAAGTATTATAATGCCAGAGAATAAAACAATAAACACAATATCTAACAGTATACTGAAAACTGTTGCTCTAGGTTTGGGGCATTGCCATCATAAATAGGGTGACCACATTTTATTTCTGCCATTCAGGGACACACTATGAAGCATATGAGATCGCACACACAGGAGGTGTATGTATGTGGATATATATATATATATATATATTATATATATATATATATGCTTTAGACATGCATTTTTAACTACATAATATGTACTTATCTATGAAGTAAAGACTATGATTGAAATATGATTTCAAAATAACAGCTGAACTGGCAGTTTCTTTAATATTACACCCTGCTGTCGAAATATATTACTATTAGCCCCTGCTGCCAATATATATCAATAAATATTAGATCCTGCTGCCAATATATATATTAATAACAGACCCTGCTGCCAATATATATTAATATTAGCCCCAGCTGTCAATATATATAAATATTAGCCCCCTGCTGCCCATACATTTTATATTGAAAAAAATAAACCCTATGCAAGCATTTCCTTGGGCCACTCTCCCTAGCCCCAAAGAATAGGTATAGATTAAATAAAAAACACATAAAACAGCACTTGCATGTATAGATCAACTGAATAAGACATACAAACCTAAATAATGTATGGAAACATATAACAGGTATAGATCAACACATTAACACACAAACCCAGCTTTGCATGTATAGATCAATTGAAATTTACATGTGAACTCAGCACTGAAGTCATAGAATCAGACATACAAATCTTGTATTTGCAGACATACAATAATATTGTATGGATATGTAGCATCGCGGGTATAAATCAACAGAATACACAAACCCAGCATTGCAGGTATAGATCAACTGGAAATCACATGTAAACTCAGCACTGATCAAATAAACAACACATAGAAACAGCATTGCAGGTATTAATCAACTGAATAAGACATACAAACCCTGTATTTGCAGGTATACATAAATAATGTATGGAAGCATAGCATAGCAGATATGGGTCAACAGAATAACACACAAACCCAGCTTTGCAGGTATAGATCAATTGGAATTCATATAAAAACTCAGCATTAAAGGTTTAGATAAAATCCCCTAAATGACAGGCATAGATCACAGGTTGCACACCCTAAAGCCAGCGTCCACATTGCCCACATAGAACCTGACCAGCACCCAGATTACACACATAGGACTTGCCATCTTTATCCCCAAGGCTCAAACACCCTGCTTGTGCCATCTTTGCCTTTCCACAAATTAATTATACATCAATGATACACACTAACACTTTTACAGTCACTCACTAATTCACATTTGCATTCACATAATTCATTCACACAAATCATTTACACATATTCATTAATGCATTCTCACAAATTCATTAGTTTTTCTCCCTCATTTAGGCAATTCATCCACACATGAATTCATACTCTCCCTCATTTAGACAATTCATCCACATGAATTCATACTCGCTCATTCACACAATTTATCTACACACTAATTAATTCTCTCACTCATTCTCACTCTTTATTTATTTCAATATTCTTACTACCCTCTTTCTCACTATCTACCGCTCCACCCTTTTTTCACTATCTATCCCCTCTCCCTCCCTTCTCACTTTCATTTCTGTGCATGATTTGGAAAGGTTCTGAATATGATGAATCCTGGAATAAGAACATACTTTCTTTAGTTATTAATATTTTATGTTAAGAAAATTTTAAAATGATGTATTGTTGAAAATGTAAAAGGACAACTCATCTATTATATGTCTTAAAGTGCAGCGAACCCCTCCTCACCATAATCCCATTAAATTGGGCCACTCTCCACTGTTGACTGCTTAGGGAGACAGGAAAGGTTACTTGAGCTAAACATTGTATTTGTGATCCTGGGTGCTCCCTTATAGATGATATGACCCCTGTTATAATTGTATTTGCAATATACACTGATCAGTCATAACATTATGACCACCTGCCTAATATTGTGTAGGTCCCCCTTTTGCTGCCAAAACAGCCCTGACCCATGAAGGAATGGACTCCACTAGACCTCTGAAGGTGTGCTGTGGTATCTGACAACAAGATGTTAGCAGCAGATCTTTTGAATCCTCCTTTGATCAAAGAAGAGACCTGACTTCCATTCTGGGTTCAAGAAGGAATTTTGTTCCTAGTTTGTTGCAAAATGTAAAAGAGCTACAAACTGGATTTTTTGCTTTCTTTTGGATCAACAGCAATTAACAGATGTGGGAAAAATGGAACTTGATGGGTGCATGTCTTTTTTTAGCCTATGTAACTATCCTGTAAGTTGTTGAGGTGGGGCCTTCACCTTGAATTTGCTGTGTTCCTCAAACCATTCCTGGACGTTTTTTTGCTTTGTGGCAGGGTGCATTATCCTGCTGAAAGAGGCGAATGTCATCAGGGAATACCGTTTCCATGAAAGGGTGTACATGGTGTACAAGGGTAGGAGAAGTATATCAAAGTCCATAAACAAGCCGAGGTCAAAAGTCCAGTAAATCCGTGCGCTCCCGTACGAAACCTATACTCTCGTCCTGTGCATTCTTGGTGCAACCAGGACTTTTAAAAGGTCTTTATCAGACACCTCTCACCTACCAATTACCCCGGGCTGCGGTTCGTCATCGATCATGTTACTATGTACCAACCTGAATGCCAGCCTTGTACTGTATGGTGTACTACTTTTTGATCTATGGAGTAACTAACATTTATATTGATGAGTTATCATTTCTATGTGCTGATTTTTTCATTGTTCGGTACCTCTGTACTTTTCCTGTGCTCTCTGGGAAGTTCTAGGATATTACTCATTGTTGTACCCTTTTATTTTCATTAAATGGGGACTTGAAAAGGAGGGGAAAAAAGTCCAGTAAATCTAAAAAGGGGTATCATCAAATGGGTACAAACAGGTATCAGCAAACAGGTATGCAGGGACTTGAACAATCAAGTAATGAGGCATAGGTGCTGTGGGTATAAAATAGCCCTCTAGAAATCAGCTCCTCCCCACCAATAACAGAGACCCATCCCTCCTCAATATGTCCAATGGAGTAGTGATTGTCAATCACTACTTGTCCCGCCCCTAGCCAGGACCTTCTCATTATTGGAGGCGCAGGCCACACTTCCCCCCCATCACTCCACGTGTGGCTTTTCTCCTGTGTGGCATTCGCCGCACTGGAGTCCGGGGATACGGCCTACCGTACAACGGTATCTGTAAAGACCGTTATAGGGTGTTGGGCTCCTTCCAGCATGTGACGCCACTCCTCCAGGGCCATCTAAATGGCAAGTAATTCACGATCCCCTACCGAATAGTTGCTCTCTGCGGACTGAGTCGTTTGGAGTAGAAGGAGACTGGGTGTAGTGTTTTCTTTTCTCCATATCTTTGGGATAGTACAGCACCTACAGCAGTCCCGGAGGCATCTAACTCCAAAAAATAAGCTTTCTCTGGATCAGGTAAGACAAGGACGGGTGCATTAGTGAATCTTTGTTTTAAGAATTCAAAAGCATGTTGAGCTTGCGGAGTCCAGTGGAACGGTGTTTGTTTTTTGGTCAGTTGGGTTGTGGGTTGTATTATCCATGAAAAACTGTTGATGAATTGTCTGTAAAAGTTGGCAAACCCCACAAATCTTTGGACAGCTTTAACAGAGGTAGGTGTCGGCCATTGTAGAATGGCTTCGGCCTTTTTGGGATCCATCTCAATCTGACCAGGTGTGATGATGAACCCAAGGTATTCGATCTTGGTCATCTTAAACGTGCATTTCTCAAGTTTTGCGTAGAGATGGTTCTCTTGTAAATGTGTGAGAACCTGAGCCACATGTTTTCTGTGTTCTAGAAGGGATGATGAATATACGAGTATGTCGTTGAGGTAAATGATGACACATGTATCCAATAAGTCTCTGAATATGTCATGTAGGAAGTGTTGAAACGTGGCTGGGGCATTACAGAGTCCAAATGGCATGACTCAGTACTTGAAGTGACCATAACGTGTGCGAAAAGCTGTCTTCCACTCATCACCTTTGCTCATCCGCACAAGGGTATAGGCTCCCAATACATCGATTTTACTAAACATTTTTGCCCCACGAAGTCTGTCCATTAGTTCGGGTATCAGAGGAAGCGGATATTTATTTTTGATGGTTATTTTGTTCAGTTTGCGGTAGTCCACACAGGTCTCACACCACCATCCTTTTTTTCCCCCATAAAAAAGATACCAGCCCCAGCAGGTGATGTAGAGTGTCTGATAAACCCCTTGCGTAGATTATCCTCCACATAGTCTTTTAACACCTTCAGTTCTGGTTCGGATAAAGGAAATATCCTGCCGAATGGGATTGCAGCACCAGGTAACAAGTCTATTGGAAGGTCATATGACCTGAGTTGTTCAGCTTCTTTTTTATCAAAGACTTTTGTGAAGGACCGATATGGAGCAGGTACTTCTGGGTTATCAGGTGCTGGGTTAGAAACGGCTGAAAAAATGGTGTGAGCAGATCTCAAGCGTAAGGAAGGACGGCCCAATTGATGTGGGGGTTATGGGTGCAAAGCCATGATAGAGAACATGGGTGATTGTACCAGATTGAAACAAAGGTGTTCTTGATGTCCGGTCCCGACCGTGATGGAGATGGGTTTAGTTTCTTTGGTGACCGGTCCTGATTGGATGGGACTTCCATCCACGAGGCGAATGGTTAAAGGTTTGCTTAGGGATGCTTCTTGGTTTGCTTAGGGATGCTCAAGGCTTGAGCCAGGGAGAAATCCATGAAGCTTTCACTTGCTCCAGAGTCTATGAAGGCATTATGGTGAATCCTTTTTCCTCCCCACTGTAATGAAACAGGGAGAGACAGGTGAGTGGTCAGGTTTCCTAGGAACACAGAAGATAGACAAGGAGATGGAGGCAGAGTTGGCTTACCTCTGGAGGTTAGCACTGGACAGGTGTAAGCAGTATGACCCAGACCACCACAATAGAGGCATAGGTTAGCGCTCCTTCTGTGTTCCACTGGGTCACTAAAGCTACTCCTTGAAAATCATGCATCTTTTGCACAGTATGAGCCAAGGTGGCTATCTGTTGTGTGAGAGTTAGTATGGCGTCAGTGACTCCTGCAGGCTCCATATTGACTTGATTGTTTTGTAGGGTATGCAGGGTTTGGAGCGTAGCGCAGTGAGACACCAGATATGCAATAGAGGCAAGCAGGCAATATAAGGAATATCAGCAAGTTTATTCTACTGAATAGTAAAAGGCATAAACGGTACCGTGTAGGAATCCTGAGGTCAAGGGTAGGAGAAGAATATAAAAGTCCATAAACAAGCCGAGGTCAAAAGTCCAGTAAATCCAAAAAGGGGTATCAGCAAACTGGTACAAACAGGTATCAGCAAATGGGTACAAACAGGTATCAGCAAACAGGTATGCAGGGTAATGAGGCATAGGTGCTGTGGGTTTAAATAACCCTCTAGAAATCAGCTCCTCCCCACCAATAACAGAGACCCCATCCCTCCTCAATATGTCCAATGGAGTAGTGATTGACAATCACTACTCGTCCCGCCCCTAGCCAGAAATTCTCATTATTGGAGGTGCAGGCCATGCCTCCCCGCCATCACTCCACGTGTGGCCTTTCTCCTGTGCGGCATTCACCGCACCGGCCTACCGTAGGACGTCCCGCGACTCCACCATTGGATGGAGACCTCTGCTGCCGCCGGGGGATTGTGGTAGGACCCTGACACCCACCCACTGACAGGGTGTCATGATAACAAGTTTATATATATATATATATATTGGGGTAGTAGAAGCATTATTAAACACTCATCCACATCTACCAGACAAGCCAGAAGGCTTGTTGTCCCCCCAGAAATCCCATGGTGCTGCCACAACCCCAAGGAATTCTGGGTAGGCAAATGCAAATAACGTCAACAATGGGTTGTGGGAACAGAATTCCTTGTGGTTGTGGCAGCACCATGGGATTTTTGGTAAACAAAACAAGCCTTGTCTGGTAGATGAGTGTTTATTAATGCTTCTACTACCCCTTAATTTTAGGTGGAAGGGTTTTCCATCACCTTAACCCACCATATCTTTTGTTAATATATATATATATATATATATATATATATACTGTATTTGCTCGATTATAAGATGACCCCCGGAATCTAAATATTACCGGTAATTCATGAAAAAAAGAAAAAGCCTGAATATAAGACTATACTATAGGAAAAAAGTTTTAGTAGTAAATATTAATTCATGTAAACTATTTTTTCATATTTAATAAAAACTATGATTGAGAAAAATATTTTTTGTTTTTATTTCCTTTTATTTGCCAACCTTCCCCCCAGTTATGCACATCTGCCACCAGGCTTGCCACTCTGCCCTCAGAAATGCCTTATACCCCCTATATGCCACTCTGCCCCATGATGTGCCTTTTAACTCCCTATATGCCCCCTCTGTCCCATGATATGGCTTTTACCCCTATATGTCACTCTGGCATATAAGGGGTTAAAAGGCATTTCTGGAGATATATATATAAAATTGCTAACAGCAATCACACTCCTATCAAGCCCAGGCAGCCAGTACATGCTGGAACCTGGGGAAGATAGGAGGATTACAGCCTCCCTATGCCATGCTACCCCTCCCCCTTACACATCCATGATATTCACACACACACACTCATTTACAAACATTTAAATACTCATTTATTCCCTTAATCACATATACATGCTCATAAACCCCCCCACCCCTTACTTGAACTGCAGATCTCTCACTCGCAGACTTCTGCAGGGGTCCGGCTGCTTCCTCTGCAATTTCTCTTGTCCCGCCCCCAGAGGAAGAAGGAGGGGGCAGAGTCATGTAACGAATCTGGGTTCCTGTTCTCCTGCTAGTACAAGAGACGCTGTTCGCGACCAAAGCACCGGTAAGCAGCCTGAACTCAGCGGACATTTTGTTTTTCCAGCTATTTGAGGGCTGAATAGAAGATGACCTCGATTATAAGACGAGGGGCAAAAAAACATTGTCTTATAATCGAGCAAATATATATATCAGTGATGGGCAACCTTTTTGGCGTGGTGTGTCAAAAATCGGCAAAAAATCGAGCATAACTCGCGTGGTGTGTCACTTCGACAAAAAAACATAATTTTGCGCAATTTATAGTTTAAACTACAAAAATGTATAATTGCAATATATAATTGTATTTAATAAACCAAAAACAAATTATTTAACACTCCCTTCTCCCTATCTACCCCCGCCTAAAACTATCTACCCTCTCCCTCTTTGAAGTTCACTTACCTTTCAGGAGTCCTGCAGTAGGGGGGGCAAGGCCTCTGTCTCCCAGCTCTGCCACTGTATGGAACAGTATAGAGTGATGGGAGTTATGATGTACTTTAGAGCATAATTA
>VKOC01019731.1:0-21242 GCA_009364415.1 Spea multiplicata | reverse complement strand
TGTGCGGTCGCACAGGTCGCACACCCCAAAGGCCGGCCCTGCATTCTGGCAACTATTAGATTGAGAGATGTAGGAGGGTATGCTGTATTGTTATGCTTACAATCATATCAATCCACTTTTAAGTACTGGACTTTTTTTATTCTGTATTAATTTTTTATCCTACAATATACAGTATATAATTAAAGATGGCCAACGCTTCCTTCTTTTATTTATTCTTTAATGTTATAGAATAAGATCATATCTACCTACTTAATATTGATTCCTGTGATACTTGTATTATTAGCTGTGCTATATTGTAATAGGAGCAATAAGAGTCCGAGCTGGTTGTAATACACAGAATAAATACTAAAAGAAAAGCACATGAATTTTTTTTGTAAAGTGTAGGCCACTATAGTTTTTCATATTAAAAAAATAGAGTAGCAATTAGATTTCCCAAGGAGTTGAAATGCTTCTTTAAATATGACACGCTTTCCATAATTAATGTATCTTTTCAGGCAATTCCCGTTCCTGGGGTCAATTTAATGAAATACCAAGAGGTCTTTAATATGCATTTCTGACTAAAGGACACCTAGGTTCTCTACCAGAGTTCCAAATATCCCAGTATCGCAGAAAGAATGGAAGCACATAATCTAATACACCACCGTAATATATCTCGGATGATTATACAGGCTGCAGTTTATGCCTGCCCGCCACAGTGGGTAGATATTGAAAATAATTTATTATGACTGTTTAATTATCAATAATTCCACTTCCTGTTCGCCATGAGTCCTCTACAGACACTGCTGTTTCACACCTTAAAATAGGCGGGAGCCACTCACCCCCATAGTCATGGCCTGTTCCACACCCTTTTGCAATGTAAAAATAAACAAGCTAAACCCACATCAGTCAAATGTACCCCATCACTTCAGGAAAATAAATATCATGCTCAAGCACCCTATGTCAAATAGTAATACTCTACACCCCTATCATAAACCTCTAAACACTCCTATTAAACTTAACTCTACAACACTCAACGGCCGCCTGGTCGTGTTCGCAATGCCAGCAGTCGGAGGCTTGTTCAAGTCTAATAGATGGTACATGTGGCCTGCACCTTGCGCAGGCTTCATAGGCAATACTCGTGGCACTGGACCATCAGTGTCTGTGCCCCTGCACAGATAATTGGTCCAAGCCCTGTATCTGGGCCCAATTCCGCAGCTGATGTCTGATGCCCCCATGCCACCGAAAAAGCAACTTGAGTCTGGACTGCCTGCCACTGTTCACCTAAGCCTAATAGGTGTTAATAATTTTGTTGGCCCTTACATGTTAAATTGAAGCCCCAGGGAAAGATAAGCACAAAATAAATAAAATATATGTATGCGACTTATAAATTGTGTAATGGGTCCTTGAGGATCCAGAAGAGCAGGGTGGGCTGGTGCTCCAACAGTTGTTAAAATCCAGACCAGGATTTACAGGTGACCAAGTACAGATCACCTGGTCTAATCAAGAAAGTTTAAAAAGCCAAGAGAGCTGCTGGACACAAACCTTGCTAAGTTTATTTTGTTTGGTTGGAGTGTTTGTTGGGAGGTAGGGAAGCCACCCCAACCTGTGTTTAGTGAGTGCTCAGATAAATAGTTTATTTTTGTTTATATTGTTTTTTTGTTTAGCTTCTGATTTGAAGAAAATAAATATTAAAATGTTATCTGGATCTGGAATTGGCTTTTGTGTTACCCTAGAAGACAAGTGATTGTATTTTATGTGTATATGATGGTGTGTAAATGTGAATTAGTGTGTATGTGAGAAATATATATAATATATGCAGGGCCGGACTGGGAATGAAAAGCAGTCCTGAAAATATATTGTATTCCGCCGGCGCCTAATTAATATAATTTATTATAGAAACATAGAAACATAGAAAGTGACGGCAGATAAGAGCCAGAAGGCCCATCCAGTCTGCCCAACCTCTGAGTACTCTCCTTTAGTACTTGCCCTTATCCTATATCTAGCTTGGCATTATGCCTATCCCTTGCTTAAATGACTTTACTGTATTAACATCTACCACTTCCACTGGGAGGCTATTCCATGCGTCCACTACCCTTTCCGTAAAGTAATATTTTCTGATGTTACCATTAAACCTTTGCCCTCTAGTTTATGCTTGTGTCCTCTTGTTGCGGTTTTATTTCTCCTTTTAAATAAACTTTCTTCCTTTACTTTGTTGATTCCCTTTAAGTATTTAAATGTTTCTATCATATCCCCCCTGTCCCGTCTTTTTTCCAGGCCATATAGATTAAGGTCCTTTAACCTGTCCTGGTAAGGTTTATTTTGTAATCCATAAACCATTTTAGTAGCCCTTCTCTGAACTTTCTCCAACATATCTATATCCTTCTGGAGATACGGTCTCCAGTACTGTACACAATACTCCAAGTGAGGTCTCACCAGTGCTCTGTACAGCGGCATGAGCACTTCCCTCTTTCTACTGCTAATACCTCTCGCTATACAACCAAGCATTCTGCTCGCATTACCTGCTGCTCTACTGCATTGTCTGCCTACCTTTAAATCCTCAGAAATAATTACCCCTAAATCCCTTTCCTCACACGTTGAGGTTAGGACAGTACCAAATATTCTATACTCTGCCCTTGGATTTTTATGCCCCAGGTGCATTACTTTGCATTTATTGTTTTATATAGCGCTGTAGTGCTGTACAATGGGTAGATAGGACATAACAAGTAGTATGTAACATAACAAATTGACTAACAGAGACAACAGGTGACAGTCTAGCCAGCGTGCACGTACCGCGCTGCCCAATGGCCGTGCCCGAGCTCTTCGTCCCACCTCTTTTAAGACGTGGGATGAAGAGCTCAGGCACGGCCACTGGGCAGTACGGTGCACTTACGCCAGCCGCTTTAATTTCATTAAGCGTCGAAGGCGGCCTGACTATCGCATGACGGCCGCTTGCAATCCCACTGGCAGTTGCTCAGCAGTTGTTTTGAACTTTGCGGCCGGACCACCGGGAAATTTCACGGTATCCCGGTGAGCCAGTCCGGCCCTATATATATATATATATTTATATATATATACCTGTGTGTGTAATCTTATCCCCTTCATTGTGTCTCCCTCAATGGCAGAAATAAAATGTGGTCACCATGGCTATATACTTCCTTCTGTTTCAGGATAGTACCACAATACTTTGTAAATGAAAAACTCCAGAATGCAACCATATCATGTTCTGATTTTAAACTACATTTTAATGAAAATCTCTTTTTGTGTGGGTTTAATAGATCAATAATTTCCATAACAAGATAATAAGAGGATTATTTTGAAAATCATAAATGACATTATAAAATTGATCAAAATTGGCCAAATTTACATTGTATTTATTTTCAAAGAAGTGTAATGGAATTTATCAAATAAATCCAACAAGTATGCTTGTTACCAGTAACAACCAATTCTTTATACTAACAATATCAGACACTAGATGTCATTGTTCCTCTATTGAAAGAGAAAACTGCTTTCCTCTTAAAGGGTGTAGTGTACAGGAAAGCAAAACTAGAATTTATAAGAACGACTCTGAGTGCTAATTCTGAAATCCTTATTACTGTTAATTGGTGTTGTATGTGTTTTGCCTATATATTTGGTTTGTATGTGTTTTTCTGCACCATAACAATCAACCTGTTTACTGCCATTTCAAGCCAAGCTCTTGCACAATACAAAAAGGTATTGAAACTCACTATGCCAGATCTGCAAGAAAGTTTCTTAATTCATATTTTGTATAATTATGTATGTTTTCCTGTATATGCACCAAACATGTATTTTTGGGGACATAGTTTCTATTGTCCAAAGTTTGGTATTTACCTATTTTCACATTGCTTTGTCCTGTTCTCTTCCCTCTCTGGACTCCTACAGCCATTACCCCCCCCTTTTCACTTTATACTTTCTCCTCTTGTAGCTTTCTTGCACCATAACAATCAGCCTGCTTACTACTACACTTGGGTGCTGGCCAAGTCTTCCTGTTCGTCTTTGTGGGGAAAAAAAATCTTTCTTATTCCACGAATATGCGCCTGTTCCTATGTTCTCTTTGGGCAAATATCTGTGTACCTTCTTCATGTTCATTTTTCTCTTTGTTTTCTAACAGTGATTAATACAAAGTTAACGCGGTAACAGAACCCAGCAGTACCAGGATTTGGTACCAGGATTTTAAAGCTCCATAAGAGGGACTCAATTGGTCCCCGGTAGGGATCTCTACGAGGATCAACCAATAAAGGACAGCTGCCAAAGCCATTAGTCTCCCCATGCCAAGTTCCTCTGAGGGGTACCTTGCCCTGCATTTTGCCATGGGGACTCAAACAGTTTCCCTGAGGCCAAGTTACTCAGGCCGGTTGTCTCAGACTGCCCTTCACTGGTTGATGCCAGAGGAGGCCTCAACCGCCGACCGTCGCTCTTATGGACCTCCTGGTGCGATCTTACGAATTCCTGTTCCTATTAACCCCAGTGCTGCAGGGGACCACCGTGGCTTCTATCACCGAGTGCCGACGAAAGCACAGACAGCAGTGGAGGTTGTCTACGTGCATCGCGCATACCTTCCCCCAGCGCTGCAGGGAATTCTCTTCTCTGGCAGCCTGCGAATGTCCTCTCAATGGACGCACACAACCTCCAATACTGCTGGCACTTCTATGACTCAGCACCGGCATCACATGACCTTCCTTTTCCGGAGGCAAAGTGCCCCATGATATGCCATTTAACCCCCTTTATGCCATAGGGGTAAAAGGCATTTCTGGAGGCAGAGTGGCAAATAGGAGGGTATAAGGCATATCAGGGAGACAGAGCGGCATATAAGGGGTATAAGGCATTTCTGGGGCAGAGTGGCAAGCCTGGGGGCAGAGGGGCAGGCTGGCAAATAAAAATAAATAAAAACAAAAATATAGCTTTTATTAAATATGAACAAAAATTTTTACATGAATATTTACTAGTAAAACTTTTTTCTTATAGGGTCGTCTTATATTCAGACTTTTTCCCTAAATTAATATTCAGATTTTGGGGGGTCATCTTATAATCAGGGTTGTCTTATAATCGAGCAACTAGCATTAATTTTTTTTTAGCAATTTGAGCTACAGTAGCTCGTCTGTCAGATTAGACTACACGGGCCAGCCTTTGTCCCCCATGAGGCTCAGACCACTTTTGATAGACACTGACAACTGCAGACTGTAAACACCCCACAAGAGGCTGCAGTTTTGGAGATGCTCTGACCCAGTTGTCTAGTCATCACAATTTGGCTCTTGTCAAAGTTGCTCAGATCCTTAAGCTTGCTAATTTTTCCTTCTTTTAACATATCAGAGAACAAATATAAAAAAATCCAGTTCACTCTTACTGTAGTTGGATGTCAATTGGACACCCCAATTGTTCTGTTTCAGATATGACAGAAAAGCTTCCAATTGAGACAGGGTTCATCCCAATGAAAAAAATGGAAGTTAGTCCATCAGACATTCTCTCCATGCACAAAGTGTTCCTCCCAATGCGCCATAAATATGTTAGTAAAGCTGGGAGCAAACCTGGTCTGTATAGCTGTATCTTTTTATGAATCAAATTTGTTTTGGTACCAGAAATAATGTGTCAGTATAAATTTTATGCCTTGCAAAATATAGTCTAATTGAAGGGACCTTAATGTGGTGTATATATATATATATATATATTATATATATATATATATATATACACACACACACACACACACACACAACACACACACACTCACTGGCCACTTTATTAGGTACACCTTGCTAGTACCAGGTTACACTTTCTACAAGATGCTGGAAACATTCCTCAGAGATCTTGGTCCATATGGACATGATGGCATCATGTAGTTTTGTTGGCTGCACATCCAGGATGCGAATCTTCCACCACATCCCATTGGAGTACAGTGAACTCATCGTCAAGTTCAAGAAACCAGTTTGAGATGATGTGAGCTTTGTGACATGGTGCATTATCCTGCTGGAAGTAGCCGTCAGATAATGGGTACAGTGGGGGTCATAAAGGGATGGACATGGTCAGCAACAATACGCATGCAGTCATTTAAACGATGCACAATTGGTACTAAGGGGCCCAAACTGTGCCCAGAAAATGCTCCCCACTCCATTACACCACCATCACCAGCCTGAACCGTTGATACAAGGCAGGATAGATCAATGGTTTCATGTCGTTTATGCCTAAGTCTGACCCTGCCATCTGAATGTTGCAGCTGGAATGGAGACTCATCAGACCAGGCAACATTCCTCATGTCTTCCATTTTCCAATTTTGGTGAATTCTGCAAATTGTAGCCTTAGTTTCCTGTTGTTAACTGACATGACGCTACAGATCTCCAAAAATTAGTTGCTGGCGGTTCTTGCGGAATTGGACAATGTGGATGTGGAATCTACTGGTCCATGTGGCGGAGGACTCCACTCTAACACAAACAGCCCACTACATCTTGAGGCACCGCTGGATCATGATACGATAACTAAAGGGGTTGCGAACAAGACTGGCCTTCTATGGAGCTAACCCGGCTCCTGAAATTGTGAACAGGATCATGAAAGCAGCAGAAAGAGACGCATGACTGGCCGAAAAGAGAGCTCAGGCCCTTCTCAGAAGATGCACACTCGCTGAGCAGCAACACGCTCAGCAACAGTATCAAGGTGTCGACCTAGTCATTTAAGACATTTGATGATGAAATTGGTAACATTGACATATTCCTAGATTCCAAGACTTTGAGCGACAGTGCCAACAACACTGAATAGATTCAAGTGAGTGGGTGGCGATTCTAGTAGGCAAGCTAACGGGTCGAGCTGCCGAAGCCTACCACTCCATCCGAGATGAATGGACCACCGATTATGCCGAAGTAAAGAGGACACTATTAGCCAGGTATGAGATCACTCCAGACACATACCGGAGACAGTTCTGAGAATCCCACCTAGGACCTCGAGAAGGGGGACATTGGATGCTCCGAGCAGTACAGAATTGGATGCGGGGATGTAACGCCATTACCATGGACGAATGTCTACAACAACCCATTTGGGAGATAAGTTGGGAGGAAGCAACCCATTTGGCAGATAAGTTTACTGATGTAAGATGCCCCATATCCTTAGTCCCTGGGACTCAGTTGGCCCCAAATTGAGGACTGCCTTCCCCTACCCCTTGACCCAATGCCCCCTTCGCCTCAGGACCGTGTCCCCTGATGTCCTCAGCCCCCCGACCTTACAGCCATCTGACTAGAACTTACTCCTCTATCATTTGCCATCAGCGCCAACAGCCCCGCTAGCGAACAAGACTATATCACAACAGGAACCTACTCTGAGTGTAGTGCTCACACAATCAGAGACCCTCACCCGGAATATTACCACAAGATTGCCCCTTCTACAGCAGCCTTCCTACTACAACAGAGAGCATCATTACCAGCCGGTGCTGATCAATGGGAAATTGGCAGAAGGACTCAGAGACTCCGGAGCTACTCTCACCCTCTCCCAACCAGAGTCATTACCCCCCTGGCACCTGCTAGGAAAACACCTGGATGTCCGAGTGGTGGGTGGTGAAGTGCAAGAGATTCCTACTGCATGCGTCCACCTCAACTGGGGTGATGGCAAACAGTTGCAAGTCAAACAAATGCCAAAAGTCCAATATGGGAAGCAGGGGCGTAACTAGAAACTTCAGGGCCCCGGTGCGAGAATCTGTTAAGGGCTACCCCACCCCACCCCCAACCTATCTATTCTCAGGATTTCCCTCTCCCTCACCTAACCCGCCCTTCTCAGGATCGCCCCTCTCTCCCTTAAACCCCCTTCTCAGCGATCCCCCTCTCCCTCCCTAAACCCTTCTCAGGATCCCCTTCCTCCTACCCCCCTTCTCACCTCCCTACCCCCCCTATCTCACCTCCCTACCCACCTTTCTCACCAATCTAACCCTCTCCCCCCCTCACCCTTACCCCCCCTCTCACGTCTACCAAACCCCACATGGTTCACCTTACCTTCAACTCCTGTGTTGGAAGCGTGAGGCGTTTGTCTCGGGTGCCGGCGCTTCACTGCTGAGCGCCGGCGTATGACGTCATATGCCGGCGCCCAGCGTGAAGCGCCGGCACCCGAGACAAACGCCTCACGCTTCCAACACAGGAGTTGAAGCGCTGAGGCAGGCGGCGGCGGCCAGCAGAGGGTCCTGGATTTCTGTCAGTCAGGGGGGCACAAGAGTTGCCGAGCAGTCGTCTTCAGCAACCGCTCGGCACCCCTTGGGCCCCCCTGACTGGCAGAACTCCAGGGCCCGGTCGCAGTTGCGACCCCTGCGACCCCGGTAGTTCTGCCACTGATGGGAAGAGACAAAGTCGTGGTCAGACAATGCGGGATTGGAGCAGGCAGCACAATATCAAGGTTCTGAGAGTAAGGCAAAGGTCAATAAATCAAGGGGTGCAGAATTGCAGGAACCAGAGGTCCCAAAATAATAGGTCTTCAATTAACCCTTTCACTGCCAAGGACGTAGTGGTTACGTCCTCACAAGTGGGCGTCAGGTGCTAAGGACGTAACCACTACTTCCTCAGCAGTGACTTACCTCGATGGAGGGCTGTGGAGGATACAGGCCAGATTGCAGGGGCTTCGTCCTCCAGCGATGCAGTCATTGCGCAATGTTGCGATGATGTCATCTAACAATTTTATTAACAACTGACAATTGTCAGTTAAAGAGGCATGCTGCTTTATCTAAGCAGCTACAGACCCCCAACATATACAGTTGGAAAGGTAATCGCCTTGTAAAGGAAGAATAAAAAATATAAGTTAAAAAAGGAAAAATGTAAAAAAAGTAAAAAAAAAAAATCTAAAAAATAAACTAAAAATAAGTTTAAGTATTCTAGCTAAAATGACTAGACTTTTGTAATTGTTTCGTCTGGTCCTTCTGAATATCCACAGAAAATTTTCCAAAGGCTTCAGGTAAATTATATTTTAAAATAAATGTTTGGTTTTTTTTCTCAATACAAAGTCTTTAAATGGTTTTATTTACCCCCTCACAACAAATCCCGTACATGTACAGGGTCACGATGCAATGCATTGGATCTGTGGCTTTCGAGCATCCACGGAAGCCTCATAAGATCCACGGCCAGCTAAAAACAGAACTTAGGAAGCGATCACCAATCGCTTCCAAAGCATAATCGGTATTGCTGACATGCCTTGATATTGAGGCATGTCAGTAACATAACCCCCTACCCAGATCGCCTTGTGATTGATCCGAAAAGCAACCACAAGCGCCGTCAGTGAATGGCACTGCTGCTAATCACAAAATGGTGGTGCCATCTGTCAAATGTCAGAGGGTCTATTCAGAGCCTCCTGAGAACTCTCAAGCTCCTCAAGCAGGTTGAATGCAAGTACTGGAATGTGAGTAGTGAAATAAAATAAAAAAGAATTAAAAAAAGAATTAAAAAAAGAAAAAAAATAATCCCCCACTGTCACAAAAAAAGTCCAAATATATACAGTACTATTACAGAGTAAATATTTTATTATATCTTTTTATGTGACAGCACTGAAGAAATTACACTCTGCTACAATGTAAAGTAGTCAGTGTACAGCCTGTATAACAGCGTAAAGTTGCTGTTGCCTTAAAAATAACTCAACGCACAGCCATTAACGTCTAAACCGTGGCAGGAAAAGCGAGTACACCCCTAGGTGGAAATGTCCAAATCGGGCTCAAAGTGTCAATATTTTGTGTGGCCACCGTTATTTACCAGCACTGCCTTAACCCTCTTAGGCATGGAGAAGAAGATGTGTTTTGCAGACCGGCAAATATTTTTCTGTGATGTTCTGTTTGTCTGGTTGGGGGTTCGCTGGGACCCCCTGGAATATGGGATTTCTTACATTTGTTCCCTTTCCCCGGCGGGGTGCGGGTTAATGGCTTCTACTTCTACTCCCTTGCCGACCTCCGTGAGTAAGATACATACTATCCGCTCAATCCGTTTTTGTCTCCTGGAATGTTAGGGGACTTAACTCTCCTGTGAAGAGTAAAAAGGTCTTGACTCACCTTCGTAAATCCCGCCCTGATATTATCTATTTACAAGTGACACATTGGTGTGAACATGCCACTAATGTACTGAAGGTTCGATTGGGGTTGGACGCTTTTACTTTGGTTAATATTTATGCTCCTAACTCAGGTCAAGGTTCCTGCACATTTGGTTGAAATATCTGCTACTAATATCATTTTGGGCGGTGATTTTAACATTGCTGTTGATCCTGGCCTGGATACTTCGCACCCAGGTTCCCACTCCTGTCGGTTCTCTTCAATACCTCTCATTGACCACTTCCACTTGATAGATGTGTGGAGACATGCCCATCCTGCTGGCAAGCAATTTAAGTTCTATTCCCATCCCCATGATTCCTTTTCTAGGTTGGACTATTTTTTTTGTTCCGCAAAATATTTTGACACGCAAATATTACCGATAGTTATTTCTGATCACGCTCCGGTGTGTCTTGACCTTAACCTTAAGTCCCCTTGCCAGTTCTCCTTTAATTGGAGGTTTCCCTATAATCTCTTTCACTCAGCACTTACCACTGCTTCTGACACCAGGGAGTCAGAAGCAGTGGTAAGTTGGGGGTGGTTAAATGGGGGGCATAAGGCTTCTCTGGAGGGAGAGTGTCCCATGATATGCCTTTTAACCCCCTATATGCCACTATGTCCCATGATATGCCCCTGGCATATAGGCAGGTTGGCACATAAAAGGAAATAAAAACAAAAAAAAAATTCTCAATCATAGCTTTTATTAAATATGAAAAAATAGTTTACAAGATAACCTATATGGGGCTGGTCTTCAAATGTTTCCAGGGCTGCTTTTCAGTCCCAGTCCGGCCCTGCACACGACATACCACATACCACACCAGCTTTACGCAGACCGATCTGCTAAAGCAGATATCCCTGCTGTAGCAAAAAGGTTGAATATATTGGTACATCCTAAGGAGCATCTTAACTCTGACTTTGTGGATGGATCAATATGTCCATGCATTATGGGGTTAACAGATGCACTAGTCCCTTGTATTTTTTCAAGTCACATCAACCCAACTCTTGACAAGTTGAGCGTGATTTCATTTTATAGCACCTGGCATATTGTAGCTGTGTACCCCCTTAAGTTTTCTGGTGTTGGTTTTGCAAATGCATTCTGCAGATACCCCATACACATTTGTCTCTTTTGCTGCCCAACAGCTAATTTGCATGCAGGAGTGTTCTGAATACATGCCGCTAAAGTTGATATACTTGCTGCCAGTCAGTTCCAGTGGTAGTTATATTCAGATATTAACAGTTGCGCTTTTCTGTTACTAGTTGGCTGCTTGAACAGGACAAACATTGGAAAGAAATATCGGACCACAAAGGAGGAAAGCAACCTCAGAAACATGGTAACTTCTAAGTCTGGTTTAGTGTATTTTTTTGGAAGAATGCATTTTAAAGTACCCACAGTGTACTTTAGAATCTAGTCTGGACTGGATAGCTACTTTAAAGAGACAGACCCACTTAAGTGTTGTCTCAACTGGGCACAAGCCGTCGCCATCTGATTGTTGTAGATACTGCATTCACTTTAGGAAAGCTGGACTCAGCTTAAGCAGCAACACAAACCTTTATCAGGAGACCTGTGTATTATGGGGGCACGTCACTTTCTAGACAATTAAATCTGTTATAACATCATGCTCATCTTTCACTGCACACATCCTCAGAAAAAGTGGGTAATGATGAAAAATTGAATATGTCATGACTGCCTTATGTCTCCCCTTCTTTTTACATTGATGCTTGAACCATTGCTGGAGTGCAAACAGAAAATGAATAATCTGACACATTCACTCCATCAGCATCAAGTAGAAGCATATACTGACACCATCCTGTTTTTAATAGTACCACAACCACAAAGTGCACTATTGAACCAGCTTGGAGAGTTTGGCTCTTTATTGGTTTATTCACTAAAAAGAGGGATCTCAGGAGAATTTAAAGAAGAGTTGTGTTTCAGCTCCAGAGCTGGCCCTTACATGGGTTCCGGTGGGTCAATGGGACCCAGGCCACACTTTGACAGTGTGGTAATTTGTCTTTCGGTATGGATTCGCGAAGCGTTTCTGTACCTCTCTTTCTATGTAAATCTATATGCATAATTCTGGCTTTTTGGCGAACTTCCACAAAACTGCGGAGCCACAAGGACGGCCTCATCACTGTTCCTCCTATAGGGGGAAAAGTTGTGCCCAGAAGTTCCACCCTTTTTTGCAAGTGCACCAGGAGGCCAGGTTCACGTAGGAGCAGATACGGAAACAAGAGGCAAAAGAAGAAGTGGAGCTGCAGGAAAGGAGACAGGAACATAGAAGGTGTCCTAGGAGAAGGTAGAAAGACATTAAGAGATCGCATGTGAGAGTAAATTTATTAACCATGATATTATATAATGGATGAGGGTGATATTTTGGTGGGGGGGAAACTTTTCAGCCCTGGACCCAAGCAGCAAAGTTGTTTTCAATATACTTTACGAACTTCTATAATTATATACTATATATATATATATTATTATATATTAAAATCACAATTAATACAAAAACTAGGGATATAGGAAAGACAAGAACACCACCTAGATCAAAATGGATCAGAAGCACCATCTACAAAACGCAAATATGCTAACAAACATTTTCTAAAGTAGAAAAAAAGAGAAATGCATACACAATAAAAGCAAGACCAATCCAAGATAAAATAAATAGCAAGATAAAATGCATTAATTTCAAAAACATAAAGAAGGGAGGCTTTATATGTAAAAGTACTGAGTTAGTTAGTGAAGATCAAGAAAAGGAGTTTTTAACCAGTATTATTTCCTGTGAAATAACACTTGTGGTTGGGATTTTTTTTTAAATCCGTTTTAAGAGATAATATTTACAACTACATTATCAAGAGTCAGTCTGACTTTATGAAGGCCACATTGTGTTGAATTAATTTAACTGTATATATGAAAGGGTGACAATGGATAGAGGTATTGTCTTAGAGATAGAAGGAAAAGGACTCCTGATCAAAATGGAGAATTACAAAATGACTACAAAAGATTGAAAATATTGGTTGTCTGAAATGCTGAGGTATGTTTGTTACAGATGACAAGTTGGAAACAGGATCTCTAGATCTCACATACCCACATAGGGAATACAATGTTGTCATTATCTCTAATAAGGTCATATGCATTGTATGCCTTTTTCATGTCTTATGTCTTTACAATGTTTCCCAAAAGAACCAGTGCAATTTCCACATTTTTGCCATGTGTTTATTTAACTGTGATTTCACACTTACTCATTTAGTGTATCCCATAAATTATATATTGATTTTTTTTATGACATGTAGGGCTATAATTACTTATATAAACCATCATTTAGTATTAAAACAGTGGGGAAAAGTAATTTTAAAAAGCCTATAAAAAGGCCAGTACAAATGAAAAAACAAAATACAACAAAACTTCCAGCTAGCCACAGCACAACGTTGGTTTCTGTGTGGCAATGAAGGGCTTAACCGCAGGTGTCTCGGCAGAAGGATGCACAGCTTGGCGGGAGTACCCAGTCGGGCTATAGGGTGTCCTGTCACAGGCTTACCCTCTTTCCCAGGGTAATGAAAGAGATCACAATTCATATTCAGTAATACTCCAAGTACAGCAATAGACCACATGAATGGGTATGGCATGTTTTTTGGATGTTGCAGGTTCAAAATTGGAACATGAGCATTACATTTTTCAAACTTCAGAGATTTCACAGACAATTTGTATAGGGCCACATCTGATTTCAAGAGTAGAAGTCCCTTATTTTAATTTAACCCCATTAAAACTAAATATGTGTTGAGCTTACATAATTGTTCCAGTAGGAGCAATCAAAGGTGGACTTCCGAGCAGACATCAGTGCCTGTGTGATCGATTGTAAAGATGTACGTCACTGGTCCTCTAGGGAGATTTTCTCATAGCTTATAATGGCATACCAGGTACGTCACTAGTCACAAAAGGGTTCATGAGAAAAATAAGTAAATATAATATATTTGTTTGTGTTTTGGAAAATACTTAAGTCTTAATCTTATGTGAACTGACGGCAATCTGGCGGTGCTTGCAGTGGTGTCCTCTTACCCCGATTGGAGGATCAGGAAGGACGTCAGCACAGTACCTCCATTTGTTACTCCTTCAGTACCGGAAAGGTGTGGACTGACGTCTGCTCGAACCCACCAGTCTCAGAAATCTATACTTACCAGGGCATGGTCCTCCTCTGGTCCTGCTGACATCATAGGGGGTGTGGCTAGGCAGGGCAGGAGGCTTGCTGCAGTGATGTCATCTGAGGGGCGGAGCTCTGGGACCCTGTTGTGGTCTTTGTGCTTCAGTACTGCTGTGAGTTTGTTTCCTGTGATTTTGACCATTTTGCCATTTTCTACCACTGTACAAGTCACTAGTCAGACCACACATGGAATACTGTGTACAGTACTGGGAACCAGTGTACAAGAAAGATATAGTGGAGCTGGAGAGGGTTCATAGACGGGCAACCAGAGTAATAAGGGGAATGGAAGGACTACAGTACCCAGAAAGATTATCAGAATTAGGGTTATTTAGTTTGGAAAAAAGACAGCTTAGGGGGGACTTAATAACTATGTATAAATATATAAGGGGGCAGCACAATAGGTCACTCCCAGGACCTATTTATACCCAGGACTGTATCTGTAACAAGGGAACATCCTCTACGGCTGGAGGAAAGAAGGTTTCTACACCAGCACAGACGGGGGTTCTTTACAGTAAGAGCGGTGAGACTATGGAACTCTCTGCCAGAGGAAGTGGTAATGGTAAACTCAATAAAAGAGTTTAAAAGGAGCCTGGACGTGTTTCTTGAAAGCAATAATATTACAAGTTATGGATAGTAGATTAATAGGGACAGAACGTTAATCCAGGGATTTATTCTGATTGCCATATTTGGAGTCGGGAAGGAATTTTCCCCCTGGTATGGGGCAATTGGCATCTGCTTCATAAGGGTTTTTTGCCTTCCTCTGGATCAACACAGTAGGGACACAATACGTATATAGGTTGAACTTGATGGACTTTGGTCTTTTTTCAACCTAATGAACTATCTTACTATGTTACTATGCTTGCCTGACTTCCCTTCTGCTTATCAATTTCGTACCTCTGCCTGTGATATCCGGTTATTTATTTGGCTCATCCGACTACCCACTCTGGTTTTGATCCCCGGTTTGTACGACTACCTGATTTGTGTACCGACCTGGCTATCCTGACCATCCTGATTGTGTTAACCCCGGCATAGCTGAGTTCATCTTTGAATCCTGTTCATAGCAGCTGTTACTTGAAAATGAAATTCTTCTTACAACTAAACACTCTAAGGACTTTGAACCAGAAAAAAATATTTTACTACTATGCCATTAAAACAAACATACGTGATTATACTTGAACTGATTCACATCAAAAATGTTGATAGGCATGTGCAGAAAAAAAGTTTCCAAATTGTGTTTCCAAAATGTATGATTTCCATCTTCTTGGTTGGTGTGGACATATTGTTAATTTCATAAATACCACATACCTTTCTTCATGCGCCTATTAGGTAAGTGCTTCCTTTTTTGCATTTTATGTGCATTTTTAGGGCCTCAGGGCTAGCTCTCCTCCCACCACATATAAGCCTCATTAAGACACATTAAGAGTGGGTTTAAAAGTAGTAGCCACTAATTCAGATCATTAGAATTATATGTACATCCCATGTCCCTCTTTAGAAGGGATAGTGCCCTATTTCGATCTTAACTCTCACTGTTTCCTTTCCAGATTTCCATCAAACTGTTTGGTGGGTATGATTATTATCCATGTAGGTGTTCTACTTCCATAAAAGTTTTTATTTATTTTCAAAACAAATTTCTGATTTCTTTATTTTCAGCACCATCTGTGAAATCCATTGTATATGTGCTTTAGGTATCCCATTGTAGATTTATAATATGTACATAAGGAGTTGCACCCATATTGCATACAGAGGACTTACCCTGCACCCATGTCTCCTGATTATCTATTCCATTTCTTTTTATCTCGGTTTTCCCATTTCCCTTGACCTCTCCTCTTTCCCTTTATCTCTTTTCTTTTTGCAATTTATTTTATTTTATTGTTTTATACTTTATGTTCTCAGATTTAGAATACATCGGTAGGGTATTACAATGTCAAAGAAAAAATATGGAAAACAAAAAAAATATATTCTTGAATGGAATTATAAGCAATTAAACACTTATTCAAAACGAACAACGCGTCCATTCATTATTGTGTTCCGTTCTACCGTAAGATATCTAGTTATTGGGAAATTTTATAAACAAAAAACAGTAGACTGCTACCCGAACCGAATAAGAGAAAAAAAAAAAAAAAAAAAAAAAGAACAGAAAATGAATTACAGCGTATTATCTAATATAAGCTGTAACTATGGCAACTAGTTGCCAATCACAACACCACACATAGCATTCATCCAACAGGCAGTCATACATGGGAGACGATGAGAGACATCTAGGAGCTCGCTATTACTCATAAAGTAGATCATAGTATAGTATAATGTCCGCCCAGGGGAAGAAAAAAAAAAAAAAAAAAAAAAAAAAAAAAAGAACAGAAAATGAATTACAGCGTATTATCTAATATAAGCTGTAACTATGGCAACTAGTTGCCAATCACAACACCACACATAGCATTCATCCAACAGGCAGTCATACATGGGAGACGATGAGAGACATCTAGGAGCTCGCTATTACTCATAAAGTAGATCATAGTATAGTATAATGTCCGCCCAGGGGAAGAAAAAAAAAAAAAAAAAAAAAAAAAAAAGGAAGGGAAATAAAAAATTAAACCTCAGATAAAGAATTTCAAATATTTTCTGATTCAGTGTCTCGAAAATGTTTCCAGGGTAGCCAGATATTATTGAATTTAGAAAGCTTGTTGATTTTAATATAGTATCCTCTTTCCATAAAGTACTGATGATTAGTTTGGTTAATAACTGATCCCCAGTCAAATAGGCCTGCCTGTCTCCAGTTTCTAGCTATGCATATTTTTGCGGCCATAAGTACATGGATAATTAAAATTCTATGGTTTAAATGATATTTCTCAAGTCCCAAATGGAAAAGAAACATCTGTGGGTCTAGTTGGTCCTGAAAGTGGAGAAGTGAGCCAAGTAGTTGCAAAAGGTTATATCTTAAGTTTAGTAGTTGTGGGCACTCCCACCAGATATGGGCAAATGTGCCCGTATGGGAGAGACAACGCCAACATCTGTTTGAATGTCTACTACTGATTTTATTGAGTCTAGTTGGAACCAGGTACCATCTATAAATAATCTTAATAAAGGTTTCTATTAAATTTATTGAGTGAACGTGTTTTCTTATGAGAACCAAGGCCTGACGCCATTGATCCAAGGAAAACTCGAAACCTAGCTCACTTTCCCACTTCAGGATTGGTGGATCTTTCTCATCTTTTTGCATAGTTAATAAAAGTTTAGATGAACTTGAGATTTGTTTCTTTTTTTTATGAGTTGTTAGCCAATGTTCTACTTCCGGATTCCTATCGATTCCCACCTGATTAATAAGATTTTTAATCCTCAAAAAAGAGAATAATTCAGATGGTGGTAGAGAAAAAGATTTGCATATCTGGGGAAAGGGCACGATGGTATCTTGGTTTAACAGGTCACCAATGCAGGAAATACCGCATCCTTGCCATCTGGTCAGGTCTATATCTCTAATGAGGTAACGAATAGCCTCAATTGGAGTAGAGGGCATAAGAGATCTTTTTATCCCCATAGTTCGTTTGAGTTTAAACAATGTTTTAAGTGTGTCATATATTATGGGATTCAAGGTTTTTATGTCTTTCAATCGAAGTGTGTCAGCCCAAAATAGAAGATATAGTTCCTCGTGGCCCATGTCTGATTCCTCTATATATAACCATCTTGGGGAATTGTTAGATTTTTTATCCCAAGCCAAATAATGGGTCAACATTGTAGCATCATGAAGTTTGTTAATACTCGGGTAGGATATTCCCCCTTTGTTTGGTTTCTTAGTTAAAATGTTATTTGTTATCCTTGGTTTTTTCTGCTGCCAAATAAAATGGTCGATGGTTTGCTGAATACATTTCAAGATAGAGGGGTGAACTCTCAAAGGGATTGTTCTGAAAAAATAGAGAATTTTAGGAATTAAGTATCCATTTATTAAATGAGTTCGGCCAAGCCAAGAGATTTCTAAGTTTTTCCACCTTGAGAGCTGTGCTTTTATTTTATCAATTAGTTTTTTGTAATTAAAATTAATAAGCAAAGGAAGTTCTTTTGTAATATAAATTCCGAGATAGTCTATAGTTTGGGAATTCCAATCGAGTGAACACAGAGACCCAAGCTCAGTTATTTCGTCTTGCGTAAAACAAGTCGTGATGAGTTGCGTTTTGCCAAGATTAATTTTGTAATTAGAAATTAAACCATATTTATCTAATATTTTAAAAAGTGCAGGAAGAGAAGAATCTAAGTTCGTCATTGACAGTATTACGTCATCTGCATAAAGAGAGATTTTAAAAGATTCTGAGTTAATTTGTATGCCAAATATATCGGACGATTGTCTCACTAATTCCGCAAGAGGCTCTATACTAAGGATATAAAGTAAAGGGGCGAGTGGGCATCCTTGGCGGGTTCCGTTTCTTATAGGGAACCAATCTGAGTCCAATAAATGACCGACCACTTTAGCAGTTGGATTAGTGTAGAGGTTCATGATGTAATTTTTGAATGTTCCTACGATACCATATTTTATGAGCACCGCTTCTAAGTATCTCCAATTAACCCGGTCAAAAGCTTTTTCGGCGTCAAGCGCCAAAAAAGCGGACTTAATTCGAAGAGAATTAGCCTTATGTATAAGGTTTAAAATCTTACGGGTATTGTCCGTAGGACTTCTGCCTTCCACAAATCCTGTCTGATCCTTATTAATGATATGTGGTATCACTTGTTTTAGTCTCTGAGCTAAGATTTTAGAATAAATCTTGATATCTAAATTAATTAGAGAGATAGGTCTATAGTTAAGTGTTGAGCTTGGGTCCTTGCCTTCCTTAGGGATTGGGGTTATTGCCGCTTGAAGAAGTTCTGCCGGTAGTTGTGCCTTTAAAGAAAAAGAGGAAAATACTCGCAGTAATAGCGGGGCAATCATATGCTGTAGTGATGTATAAAAAAGAGAAGAAAATCCGTCTGGGCCAGGAGCCTTGCCTAATTTCATTTCTTTTATAGACTTATTAATTTCTGATAATGAAAAAGGTTGGTTTAGAAATTGTGTTTGTGAAGTCGAAATTTTTGGAAGCTTTAAATTCTGTAAAAATTTGTTTATTTCCAGGTCCGACTGTGGGACCTCAGGAAGATTATATAAGGTTTTATAGTAATTAGCGAAAGCGTTAGATATAGCTTTAGGGGTAAGAAAATGGTTATTTCCAACTATAATTTTTTTTATAATTTCAGTTTTTTGTTTAGCTTTAAGTTTGTTAGATAATATTTTCCCTACCCTATTGCTAGAATAGTACCATTTCTGGCGTAGTTGTAAAAGCATCCAGTTGATTTTTTCCTGTTCTTTAGTTACAATTTCCTTTCTAATAGATTTTATCTGATGAAGCAAGGGAAGGTCCCTGTTATTTTTATTAATTCTCTCTAACTCGGCTAATTTTATGTGAAGTTCTGTCAACGTAGAGCCCCTCCGTTTCTTCTCTCTAGTGCCTATTCTTATCAATACGCCTCTCATGTATGCCTTAAAAGCGCACCAAAGAGTAGGATCTGATACTTCCCCATTGTCATTTATCTGACAAAATTGTTTAGCCTCCTGTATCAATTCATCTGAAATTGTTGTATTTCTAAGTAAGGATTCGTTAAGTCTCCATTTATTTCTTATTTTATAGTCGGGATTGTTAGTTATATCTAAGAAAACTGGCGCGTGGTCCGACCAAGTAATATTTCCTATTTTGGAGTCCTTCACCATTTTCAGAGAATTTGCTTTTGTCAGAAAAAAGTCAATTCGCGAGTACGTTTGGTGCATATTTGAAAAAAAGGTGTAATCTCTCTCTAATGGGTGAATAGTACGCCAGCAGTCAAACAAAGAATTTCTTAATAAAAAATCTTGAATCCCATAAGATGTATCTGTATGTTTATTAATGTGATGCTTAAAATGACTACGGTCTAACTTGGGATCCTGAACAGAATTGAAATCCCCACCTAGTTAAAGGGGTACCTATCTGAAGGGAGTCTATTTTAGTAATAAGATTGTCCAAGAAACGAGCCGAAATCCTATTTGGGGCATAGACATTAACTAGTGTAAACGTCATGTCGTTAATTTTGACTATTAATATCAGGAAACGTCCATTAGGGTCTGCCTCCTCATATATAAAGTCTATTTTAAGTTGTTTGGAAAAAATTATTGCCACTCCCCTTTTCTTTTTTACACCTATTAAGTTGGCCGCATAAATATAGGGGTATTTTTTAAATTTCCATAAGGAGGTAGGTGGTTTAATCCAGTGGGTTTCTTGGATAAAAGCAAGATCAATATTATTATCTTGTAACGATTTAAATAAAGCACTTCTTTTTTGCGGAGAATTCAGTCCCTGGGCGTTTAGGGTAAAAACCCTAATGGTCATAGAGAGTGGTATGTTGCCCCTGATGTTTCTCTCCTCCCTCTTTCATATTTCAATTTTACAAAACAATCATCACATACATTCATCTTCTCTAGAGTTCAAGCGAACTAATTATGTTGCTGACCCTAAAAGTTCCTGTTTCCACCACAGGAGTTATGTAGGGAGGAAGGGAGAGAGAGGAGGTATTTTAAATATTAAGGAAAAAAATAAAAAAAAAAAAAAAAAAAAAAAATTGGGTTTACCTAAGTTCAGACTATATAAACAAATAAAGCATAGTATTCAAGGTACATCATAGCATCTCCTCATCTCTTTTCTTTCTCATTATCTGTCCTTTCTATATCTTCTCTTTCTCTTTATCTCTCTTTTCTCTCCTCTTTATCACCCCTTTTGTTTCTCTTTGCCTCACCTTTTTTCATACCCCCCCCCTTCCTCTTTGTCTCTCATCCTTTTTATTGCCTCTCGTTTCCCTCTCCCTTTTCTCCCAACCTCTCCCTTATCTCACGCACAGTGTGCAAGTACCCTCTCTTTAGCCACAAGGTCTCATGATGTTGCGTTACATGACCAGGCTTGGTTCCTGCCTTCCTGGGCCAGTCCAATATTGCTCACAAAGGGCTACTACAGCCCTTTGACAAAAATTTTGTAGCTGCCCGGGGA